>CAJFCY010000249.1:0-20360 GCA_904066265.1 Eimeria zaria | reverse complement strand
AATAAATAAATATATATATAAATATATATATATATATATATATAGAGAGAGAGAGAGAGAGAGAGAGGGAGGGAGAGACGAGAGAGAGAAATGGTCCCACACAAAGGCAAGGCCCAACCATTTGCAGACTTACGCTGTACAGCACGTCCATGTGAGACGGAGGGACGAGTGTGTCTCGTCGCCCGGAAATGAATAAAACAGGTAAAACCAATGTGCGGACCTTCTCGTCGTTCAACATGTACATTCGCTGCAACAAAGAACAGAGGTGCAGTGCCCTACACAAATCCTTACCGCTGCCTCATGTCTGCAGCCACAGCGCAAAGCGCCCACAATGGGTGCTTTGATTTCCCAGTGACGCGCAACCAAGACTGCCAGACGTCCACGTAAAATACTACTCTGGAGTTTTATAGCCTAAGTCTTTGAAGGCAAAGTCTTGGAGAACCAAGCATACCTGCACGGCCTTTACCAGCAAATTGAATGGGCTCAAGAAGGGGAAGACGATGTAAAGCATCTCCAGTAGCGACGTGAACGTGTTTTCAACCACAATGCCCTTCAGCTGCGGGGAAGGAAGCGCACATGCAGGAACAGTGGAACGGCTAAA
The DNA here is from genome assembly GCA_904066265.1 of Eimeria zaria. Classification (NCBI taxonomy): domain Eukaryota; phylum Apicomplexa; class Conoidasida; order Eucoccidiorida; family Eimeriidae; genus Eimeria; species Eimeria zaria. The sequence continues at coordinate 19,759 of CAJFCY010000249.1, read as the reverse complement.
TAGTGCAGCAATGCACAGGAGGAAGAAGTAGATCCACAACTACTGTTGTCATGGAAGTGACTGCGCAGCTCCACTAAACTGTTGTACCCACAATGCACAGGAGTGTCAATGACACGTCCATCATGAGCACAAACCCGCATGGTGGTTAAGAAATGACATGAAGCCCGCGTACAAAAACTCCTAGTTTTGTACCTCGTCACTTCTGCGTTTTGCGAGCTCTATTGCAACCGCACCCCCAATACTGCGGCCAAAGACAAAAATATCCTTGTTGTTGACAGTCCCATTTTCCAGGATAAAGTCCAAGGCAGCCTCAGCGTCCGTATAGACACCCTCCTCCGTGGGTGAGCCTTCACTGTAGCCATACCTGCCAAAAGAAACAAACTACTGCAGCGGAAAGCCTGAAGAGCGGCGGAGAGGAAAAGCCCCTTACCCTACTTGCACGGCCGTGTGCGTGCAACTAGCTCTGTGCTATTATAAATAAGCTCGCGCTCACCCTCTGTAAGACACGATCAGTATATTGACGTGAACCATACGGAACATTAGTTCCAAATTGGGTAGCCGAAATCCGATGTCTGCACTCACATCCAGATAACCAAGGGAAGCGATAATTTGATATCTAGAGTGCGCAATACGGATATACCACTTCACTGAAAGAGAAGAAAGAGGAGAAACTACTTGACCTACGCGTGGTTGAGGCTGAAAAATATTTTGGAACGAGTTATTCATAAGGGAGCGTTCTCCGCCAGAAAAGAAACAAGGGTCATAGAAGGTGCGAATCATGGATACAGTAACTAAATTCACTTACTGCCAGCATTCCCGTGAAAGTAAAGGAAAGTGGGTGCCTTTAGAGCGTTTGGCTGACGAAGAAGCCAACCATGCAGGGTCACGCCGTCGCTGGTTCTGATGTACACGTCATCAAACGGTAAATCTGCAATACACGCAAGCATCCCGGAAGCAAACGAACCCTGAAAACACTGACAAAAAAGCTTCAGCTTTAGCCACACATGTCTCACTTCGTTCTCCCGGATGATGCAGCCCCTTTGGGTTCTTGTCTGGAGTCTCATAGCCTTTAGGAACTGCATGCAAACATAGCAAAAGCACTACCACCAGCAAAGACTCAAGCCTCTGCCTACAGTCGGACCGGATTACTTCTGCAAAGAGTTTCCTAATGGCTTAAATGATGACTCTGTCTATTGCAGGTAAATGGGGCTGTATTTTCAGTACGTGCAGGGTAGAAAACGAGCTTCTCTTGGAAAAACCAGAGCACGCCTGCATGCGCAAACCATTCGCAAGGACACTGACACCACATGAACACCCCCCATCATGGTATATGTAGGGAATTCTATTGCACCTACAGCCAATGCATGCAGCACTGTGGGGATGCTGATGAGAAGGAAAAAAGAGGAAACCTTACCAACAACAGCCGACAAGAGAAAGCCGCCGACCCAGGCCGCCCGGGTGAGGATGGCGGCCAGGCTCCACCAGGAGGACATCTGGAGTTCTGCTTCTTGAACACGCGCACCCGCTTCACCGATGTGTACTGCAGGATACAGTTGTTCCCTGTCTTTTGAGCTTTCTCAACCGCGGTCCCTTTGAACTGCTGGTCGTCACAAGGTTGTTTACGGGGCGCCGTCGTGTGCTCCTCCTAGTTTGTGGTTCCTTCTGGTGGGAGTACAACTGCTCTTTCTGGTTGAGCAAAAAATACAATAACACGATTGTTTCAACCGGCGCCAAGGTGCTTTCTGGTAGTGCAAGTGTCACGCACACGTTGCGGGTGGAAACGGGACCCCCTCAGTTCCAAGGCAGCCGTACACCTACCACATCCCTTTTGGAGCGCATATGAACAAAAGCACAGTGACAAATGCCAACTTAAAATAGCCGCATGTGCCCCTGAACCTTGGAAGCGTCAAGGGATGACATGACGTCGCATAATTGCTCTGCTTAAATTGTTGGGCCCTGTAACCGTTAGCTAATTGGTCAGATGCCCCTGATCTAACATAATAAACAATTTGCGTCGGCGTGGTGTTCTCCTCTTCTGCTTTGGTAGGGGAGCCAAGAAGAGGCGGCTGCCCCAAGTCCCCTTCAGTCTCTCGGGTTTGAACACCGCAGCCACTCACTGATCGCATTGCATGGGAAAACTCTTCTTCTTATCTACGTAGTTTTCCTCAACACTTTTGCTACACTTTTTGAATTGAATAGGTTGTTAGTTAAACAAACAGATGAATTAGTTCTTTATAGGGGTACTTCAGGGCAGCCTCCCACGGCGATGTCCCTTGGCGGGTGAGCGATGATACCTGCAGAAACCCTCCTATCAAACCAGGTGCATATTTCGCTTATTCACCTCTTGAAGGTCTGTAGAATTCTTTTCTAGTGCAGGTTTTTCCCAGACATCTAGTTAACCCGTGAGACTATGGCCGGCCTGTGCCTGAATAGAAGCACTGTGCCGTTGTAAGAGGGTCTGTCAGTAGTATGAAGGTGTATCTGTGTTTGCGTGTATGTTGACAGCTGGAAACCCATGACATTCGCAGCAATTGATCGAGGTTCCAGCTCGTACATGAAATAAGGGGCGTGAGAATGCTTGCTTGTAGGGTTGCTTTCGCGGCAGGAGTTCAGCGGTGCGCTTGCAGCGGGGTGTGCTAAGAGCGGGTGCACGCATCCATCTTTTTGTTTACGTTGGCTGCTGGAGGCCAGCTAAGAGTTTAACAAGGGAGTGCTGTGCACGCGTTTGTATTGAAAAGTGAGACGTAGGCATGCTTGCTTGTAGGGTTGCCGTTGCACTAGGATTCTAGGTAGGTTGTAACGAGAGTCCTGTATCTTAAAGGAGAATTCTTGTGAGCTGTCAAATACTTATAAAAAAATACTTATAAGAAGGGACTCGCAGAAACTCGTTGGACCTCCTTCCCCAGCCCTTAGGCTTCCACTGCGCCGCAGCTCGGCTGCCTGCGCACGAGCAGAGGAGGCAGCTCAGCACGTGTTGCAGTGCACCTCGCCGCAGCTCGTGGTGCACAGCAGCCCCGCATGTAAACACATCCATGTCTTCTTCTGTTCCATGCACTAACACAATAAGCAGTTGTAAAGCACCTATCTGTCGGTTTGTACCATGCCCTACGTGCAATTGAGACGTGCCCTACGTGCAGTTGACGTGTACACCGACTGGTGTGCAGACTACCTACTAACGGAGAGGGATGTGTTCAACAATTGCCTACTGAGATAGTACATGCAGCAAAAGGGGGCTTGGATGTGTCTGGCTATAGGGCTGCCGAGCAGCACTGTAACGAGAGTCCGTGATCCTATCAAAGGACTACTGTGAGCTGCGAAAAAGCCAAATACTTATTAAGAAAAGAATCCGTAAAAGCAGCTAACCCCCTTCCCCAGAGCATACGCAACCATAGCCTTGCCGCTTGGCTGCCTACGCACGGGGAGTTGGGGCAGCCCGGCATATGTTGCAGCGCACCTCGCTGCAACTCGTGCTGCACGGCAGCCCCATATCTAGGCACATCCAAGCCCACTTGTACTGCATGTACTAAGTTAATAGGCAATTGTTTAACACATCCTTTTGCGTTGGTAGGTAGTCTGCGCACCAGTCAGTGTACGCGTGTAAAGCGCAGGTCTCAACGTTTCAACTGTTGGGCCATGCACGGCGTGCACGGCTCGACTGCACGGAATGCATGCTACATCTGCCCCCGTTGGCCCGCAGAGGGCACACGCCCTCGTGTGCTGTGGTACGGGGGAGGAATGGAGAAATAGGAAGAGAAAACAAAGAGAACAAATGTGCTAGGCAAAACCCTAAGGTTAGGTCCCAGGAGGTTTCAGGGATATTTCAGTTCTGTGGTTTATCTTGGAAAAGAGACTGGATATGCTCCGTTGGTGTAGACTCACGGAGTTGCTCCTCAGACACCCATTCTCTATGCTTTCCGTCTGCCCACCGAACTAAATATTCCCGTTTTCCCTGACCTCTGCGCGTTGTTAAACGAGCGTCGAGGATCTCCGTCTCCTCCAGCTGCTCGCTCTCCCTGTGACGCTCCTCTTGTTGAGTGCGAAGCGTACGAGGATATTTTGGGGATTCTCGAAACTTCTTTAGAAAACCAGCATTTATCGTATGATGACATCTCCAATTTGGTGGTACATCCACAATATAAGCCAATGCATTGACACGAGAACGGACTGCGAACGCTCCTACCCATCGGATAGCAAACTTCCTCGGCTGCAAGGCCTCCTGCGCGCTACGCAGGGCGTGCGAATCGACAAAAACCAGGTTGCCTGGGTTGAAAGTGATAGCGGAACGTCGTTTGTCGTAATTTCTAGCCTGGCGTTCCTGTGCTTTCCTCATGCATTCCCATGCTGCTGTTAGCTGTGTGCAAAAGTGTGAGGCCGCATTTATACGAGGCTGGCTGCCGACCGCCAGCTCCAATACCGGGTCAGCCAACGGCATTTCGTGTAGACGAGGGATGCCGGAAAACAACGGATAGAAGAGCGTGCCGTTGCATTATAAACCCATTCTGCACAAAGAAAGAAATCAAGTCACTTTGTTGGGTTCGGCTGAGTGTAGAGCCGTAAATACTGAGCCAGCGTGCGGTTGGTGCGTTCCATTTGCCTGTCTGCTTCCGGACGGTTCGCGGTGGTCATGTTGTGGTCTATGCTGAGTTGTTTCATAAGTTCTTTCCAGAATGCGCTGAAGAACTTCGGATCTCTGTCAGCAATGATACTTTTTGGAAAACGTTGGAACTTCCACACGTTATTAATGAATAACTGCGCTACGCCGTCAGCGGTAATCGAGCTTGAACAGGGAATGAAGTGGGCATACTTGCTGAGCCTGTCCAGAAAAACGTAGATACTATCGCAACCTCTTACTGAAGGTAAGCCCACTATGAGATCCATTGAGATATCCGTCCATATCCGTTCAGGGATCGGAAGACTCTGAAGGAGGCCGGGTTTGAGGGTGTTCAGCGGCTTATGCTGCTGACACTCCGGGCAAGTGAGGACGTATTCATCCGCTGCGGGACGCATCGTAGGCCACAAAAAGGTCCTCACCGCTCGTTATACTGTCGTATTTAGTCCACCATAGCCCGATAAAGCATGATCATGCATGTTCCTCAAAACTTCTGTGCGAAACGATGCAGGAACGTATAACCGACGGAGTCCACGCTTCGTCTGGTACCACAGGAGATTGTCATCCGTGTTGTAGTGCTTCACCCGTCTTCCGTTGTTGAGATAAGCGAGAACTGCAGCTGCATGATAATCTAATGAGTAAGAAAAACGCAATTTAGAAAGAAAACGAGAGTCTTCTTGCAGCATGCTTTCGTGGAGTCAAGCCGTGCACGCCGTGCACGGCCCAACAGTTGAAACGTTGAGACCTGCGCTTTAGACGTGTACACAGGCTGGCGAGTAGACTACCTACCAACGCAAAAGGATGTGTTAAACAATTGCCTATTAACTTAGTGCATGCAGTACAAGTGGGCTTGGATGTGCCTAGATATGGGGCTGCCGTGCAGCATGAGTTGCAGCGAGGTGCGCTGCAACATATGCCGGGCTGCCCCAACTCCCCGTGCTTAAGCAGTCGAGCGGCAGCGCTATGGCTGCCTAACCCCTGGGGAAGGGGGTTAGCTGCTTTTACGGATTCTTTTCTTATAAGTATTTGGCTTTTTCGCAGCTCACAGTAGTCCTTTGATAATACCAAGAACTCTCGTTACACTTGGCATGCAAGAGTGGTTGCAGAACACAGTGTCTGCCATGGGGGACGTCGTGAGAGGGCGTCGGTGACCACATTGGTGATACCCTTGATTTACTTGACAGTGAAATCGTACTGCGCCAGCCGGCAAAGCCACCTGACAACATTACCATAGTCATGAAAATTCTTCGTGATATACGTTAGAGATTGATGATCGGTTTGAATGGTGAAATGCCTACAGTATAAGCCACGCCGACACTTTTGTACCCCCCACCAGACCGCATAGAGTTCCTTTTCACGTACCGGATACTTCTGCTCCCTTTTCGTGAAGCGATGTGAGTAGCAGGCGATTACTTGGTGTTTTTTCGAGTCTATAGCCTGCTGAGAAAGCATTACCCCTACTGCTGCGTCACTGGCATCGGTTGTTAGGAAAAAGGGTTTGTCGAAATCAGGGAGCGCCAGCACCGGGAACGATGTGAAGTGTTGGATGAGGCTTCATGCGGCTTCATCTTCACTCTCCGTCCAAGCAAGCTGCTTGTTCTTTAAAGTAGATCCGTTAGAGGGGCAGAAGTACAAGCGAATCTAGGAATGAAGTTGCGATAGTAAAAGGCAAGTCCGAGAAACTTCTGTACGTCCGTCCTGGTGTACAGAGGTAGGGGCCACATGCGAATCGCCTCTATCTTCGCTGGGTCCGGTTCAACGCCTGCTGCTGAAACATGAAAACCTAAAAAGCTGATTGTTTGCATGAAAAACGAACAATTCTGTGCTTTAACAAACCACTGCTTCTCGCGAAGCAGTTGCAGAGCACGCCGCAAATGCTGTAAGTGCTCTTGCACATTGCGGCTGAACACAGGCACATCATCCATGTATATTATCATCCATCCTTCATTGATTAGTCCCAGAAAGTCGTGATTGCCCTGTCGCTGCAATTCGGCAGGAGCATTCACGGGCCCAAAGGGCATACATGTATACTCTAGTTTACGTGCACGGGTATGAAACGCAGTCTTGTGCCTGTCATCTGGATGCATTAGGATATGCAAAAACGCCTCAGCGGAATCAAACGATGAATACACTGCGAAACCCTGCAAACCATCGAGACGTTCGTCGATCCTGGTCATCGGAAACTTCTGTTTCACCGTGATTTTGTTGAATGGCTTGAAGTCGACGCACATGCGCCACCTTCCGTCCTTTTTCTTTTCCAACACCGGGTTATGTCCAAACGCACTAGTTGATGGTTGAACCTTGCCTTTTCTTAACATTTCATCTGCTTGCCGCTCAATTTCCTCCTCAAGTTTAGGGGGTCGCCGGTACCTTGGAACAAAGCTTGGGGCTGTTCCAGGGCTGAGTTCGATGCGGTGCATTGAGCGTGTGGCGGGTGGCCGGCCTGCCGGTAACTCTTTGATATTTAGTACATTTGAGGGCTCTTCCTTCATTTGTGCCCATTTTTGCTGTTCCGCGGGTGTTAACTGGATCGAATCCCACAAAACTGCGGTCTTGGTAAGACCATCACGACGGAGCGCATGCATTTCTCCGTCGCATCCTGCAGCGCCTCTGCGCTGCGATGGAGCCTCATTGCTCCCCTTTCCGTGAGAAATTTCCTCGACTCCTTCCACAGTTGAGGACGTAAAGGCCGTTAGAAGTGCTGAGAGGTGCACTCTCTCAGTACTTCCTGGCACATAGGCCTCGACATTTTCATCAGGCGGGCGCATGCGCGCCCTCCACTGGGTCACCCACGGCATACCTAGGATCATGTCGTGGTGAACTGATCCAACATAGAAGTTCCATATCATGGAAATGTGACCTTTTCCAGACTTAAGGTCACATTGTACACCCATTGTTTTGCCGACGCTACTGTCTTGCCAGCCATCCGCGAAACGTAGTGGCAGAGACTGCGCCAACGAATGAACAGTCAGATTGCACCTTCGAGCAGTTGCTTCCGATAGAATGTCCATTTCGCATCCCGTGTCAAGTAGCGCAAGCATCTCCTGACCGTTAATACGAACTTGTATAAGCACTGAATTGATCTGAGGGGTGTCTGCAGGTGCGGTTATCACCTCTTTAGCCCCCATCACTGCGCCGCACTTTGTGTGGGGGCCCGTGCGTTTGCCTGATCCCCCTGTTTGTTCCCTTGGCGGCGCTGCTCAAAGTCCGGTTTCTCCAACTCCTTTTCCCCCTTCATTCGCCTGCAGTCGCGAAATATATGGCCTTGTCTTTCGCAAAAGAAGCATATGCGCTGTTCAGCACGTCTTTCCGGCTTTTTGGGTGCGGACTTCATTGGCTGACGTCGGTTGCTGCGTCTGGTCCCCTTCAAAGCTGGTGTAGCGTTCACAGCCCCAATATCCATGGTTTCCAAATCCGAATCGTTTCTAAACACGCTTTCTCCCTTCTCTGCTAGAGCAGCTGAAGTTGCATTTTTTCTTTCTTTTATGCGAAGATACTCCATCATTTGGGTAAGCTCAACCTTAACGCCTTGGTGTTCCCTCTCTGCCGTCCAACCGGTTAAGGATTGCCCCTCTCCTGGATATAGCCCTGCGATGAACCAATTATACAGAAGCTCCTGGTACTACCAGTTTCTCATATTTCTCAATATACCGTTCTATCGATAACGTTCCCTGCTTCAGTTTTCTCCGTTCCGCTAGAGCTTGTTCCCTTGCAGACCTGGGGATAAACCTGCACCGTAACTCCCTGCGGAAAGCCTCCATGGTCCTTATGTGCTCTGCGAAGTTGGGACCTTTGGTTAGGTGGAGGCACAATCGTCGTGCGTCCCCCTCTAATAAAGAAGATGCTAATACTAGCTGTAATTCTTCAGGTGCGTTTTGGAGACGCAATCCAGGGAAGCAAGGAAGTGATCTACTGCATCTGCATCGCGGCGCCCATCATATTTGGATGGCCTGAAAAGCCGGAGGCATTCTTCATGAAGTGTTTTTGTTGAAATTGAACTTTCCTCTTGACGTGATGCAGAAATTTGGTTCATTTCTGCTCTGATGCACTTCCATTCGTCTGTAGCCTCCCCACACGAGGGCGGACCGTGATCTATCTCCATAATTGTAACGAGAAAAGGGATATGCTTAAAACAACGAGTAAGCAAAATGCCTGTTTGGACTTCTTCTCTTTTTTTTCTTTACTTACTTCTTCTCTTTTCTACTAGTTACTGCTGCCCCTTGAACTGCCAGGCAGCAGCGATAGGGATCGGTGTGCGCACCCTTCGCTGAGAACCATGCTGTTGCACTCCTTACGTGCAGGACTGACGGTTCGCGCATCAACAGCACTTCACCCCCTCCGTAGTTCTTTCCATTGTTTCAGACACTCCCCACCCCAGTGTGTCAGGGGGCCCGAGACCATGCATGAACTTATTAGTGGGAGTTGTTCTGCAGGTGGATTTTCATCGGGAGCCATAATCGCAGACAGGAAACCTCTAGCGTACCGTTCAGTGCAGCAGTTCGTGAGGCCCATGTCCACTCATTGAGGGCCCCCTTATCTCCAGGGCCACAACTCCATCTCTAGTTCATATGGCGACGGGGAGGCCTCACTTTTATACTACTATGGGCAAGGGAACAGGCTATAATAGAATTATGAAAGCGATGATAAACAAAAGTATGGACACAAAAGGTGGACATAATTTCAGACTAGACTATTGCACCTTGAAAACAGATTCCCTCACCACTATATGCTCGCGCACATGGCATGAGTGAAGGAATCAACAGCGCGCATGCCACTTTTGCGCCCTTGATTCCTGATCAGCAGTGAGATTGCACCTCTTAGATGAAACAGCTAAGAGATGCAATCTCATTCGCACTGCCTTCGTATTCTCGCGTATTAAGCGGCTAGAGTGACGAAATCAGTTGTAGAGGAGAAGTGAGCCATAAGCCTCCAAACGCTGCAGCGTTGCTTCAGGACATGAAACTGCACAAACTTCGTCGGATTTTTCTTCCTTTTGTCTACATTAAATGAAGGGAGCGGAGGAATTGAGCGCAACAAAAAGGCTCCCCATATAGTTTGGAACTACAAGGGGCTTCCTTGGTTTCCCGCTGGAGGCGCAGTGGACTACATCAGATTGGCAGTTTGCGAAGCTCCAAGCTTTGTTTTGACATGCAGGCGACCTCCGCGCTTCAAATAGCACTAATACAGCACGCGTGTATACTTCTAAGATAAGGCAAAGTTCGACCGTCAACGAGTGCGATTGTGTGGGTTTAGCATCAAAAACTAGTCAGGCCTAGTGCTGTGGGCCGGGACACCTGATAACTGAATTTCTTTATGAGCCAGTCCTTCTACATGCAATCATCAAACGACTCACACTCCGAAGTCTCTAGAATCAACAGCAGCGGTAAAGCATTCCATTGTAGAATGCAATCCCATTTGTTGAAAACGAAAGAGGCTGCAGGTTAGATCTACTGGCGCCACTGAACTGTGGTAAATGGAGGTAGCATATTTGCTAGTGATTTCGTATTAAGGCGATGTTTTTTCTTTGAATGGCGCTGATACGACTGAAGTCGTTACTGTATTCCATGCATTATTGATTCCATACAGGAACTAATGAGATCTACTTGCACAGCCTGAGCGTGACCCTTATCAGATAGCAGAGTAAAAGCAGAACTCTGCGATGGTAAGTTGCAGTCACCTGAAAAGCAGAGCTTCGTCGATGTAGCCACTGTAATGCTGTCTATTCTCTCTTGTCAGGTGCAAAGCAGCACCCCTGCATGGCTGTGAACATTGGGAGCTCTACAGAATACAACTCCTCAGGCGAATGCTTTAGTCTTCAGTCTCCACTGGGCGCGAGTTAGTCGATGCCAACAAATGCAATAAAGATTCCGTCCCCGCATTGTTCAGTGGCTGGACTTCAAGAAAGCGACAGTGGTGAACGACTGCAAACCGCCGGCACTCTGCGGCAGCTTTAGCCCAAAGGCCCCCCTGCCCGCCCTGCGATATATCACAGTACGCTTTACCTAGTCGGTTTCGTATAAATGCTCAACCCCTTGCAATGACAGACAACGCTCAGCATGGACGGCTCAAAATACGTTGTTCAGGTAAAGGTTGATAGGTTGGGGCAATGCTAAACCATATATGTACGTATCTTGCTTAGCACAAGGATGGACCAAGAGCATGTTTATTCACTTACTGCTGCAACGAGGAACAAAGCGGGACTGTGACTGGGCTGGTGATGAACGTGAGCTGACTGCAACAGTTTCTGCAGCTGCTGCAGTTGCTCAGACAAACGAGCATTGTCTGCATCAAGGACAAGGAGTATGGCGTGGCTTTGTGAGCACAGATCAGCTCGAAGATCCGAAAAGGCGTCAGCGGCGCTGAGTGCCCACAGTGTCATGCGTGTCTCTGAACCACTGAAACACAAAAGCAGAAAGTTGTGATAAGTTGGGCTCCAGGCTAATCAAGCATGATTTTCACCGCTGCTAACGCGTATACTCGTCCCTACTTGTGCTGAAGACGGCGAAGTCCCCAGTCTACACCAATCGGGTCTCGTAGGGCAGAAATTGAGGGAAGTGTCCCCCGTAGAAGTGTGCAAAATAGGGACATTGTGGCCCTGGGACTAGGCCCCAACAGAGATATCTTGCGATGAATGCATTGCGCAAAAGAGGGTCGGATGGCGCGAGGTTTTCGTTCGATGATATAGTCATTTGCAGGGGCGTCCTCAGTCGAGTTGAAAGGGGCATCCATTTTGTTGTTAGGAGGCAATTAATGCTGGAAAGGCGGCCTACGGGAACAAGGCACTGTACAAATATGTGGAGTCATAAAATTAGCTAGAGAAAATGATAACATCACATGTCTGCGTGATTGCTCCGGCCATGAATGTAAGGTCAAGCCTCGGATATTGCTGTAGTGAATGCAAACACCTCGACAAATTGATAAACAAACTATGCAAATGATGAGGGGTTCCTATTTCAATGGTTTATGCTGGCTTCGAACGGTAAGATTGTATCTCATTGAAAAGATCTACGGCTGCTAAGATGGCGTATACATCCCCCTCACAGATGCACGCACTTTGTCTCTGAGAAGGCACAAAAGGGCTAATCACTCTCCTTACGACGCGAAAGTGTACAAATATTATGCTTATTTGGTGAAAGTGTCTGTATCCACAATCCGAAAAGGCACAAGGGCCAGAGCGGCAAGTGGTCATGAGATAACACGGGTACGTATGATATGAGTTCTAATTCATCTTTGCTCAGTACTGTAATACTTCTTGCGAGTTTTGCAGCTTGATGGAGGTGCACTAATTGCAGTGTCTTGCAGTTTTCGTATGTAGCTAACCAGAGGTGAAGATTCTGGATGGCCGTTGGGTTGGCTGCTAGGTCACCTCGAGAGGCGCGATGCACAATATCGAATAAATCTCCCCATACGAAGGCAGAGATAATTCGAAATACTATAAAAGTAAGAACAATATATTATTCAAATTATATGCATGATCTCTTTCGATGTCCCCGACGAAGAAACACGTGGCTGCGGAGACAGCCGACCGGAAGGCAGCAGTTTGGTTGAGGCCCGAGCCCCACGCCTTGCTCGATGCAGTCGTCAGTGGCGAACCAGAGACTGCAAGAAGGACCTTTGCGTATTTTCATTGGACAACTTTTAACCGAATCTCCTGTCAAAATGAATATCTCAACGTATTCAACAAACCCCCGACGGGCCGCCGACCACTTCTCTCGCCGTGGTCTGCTAGCGGCGAATCGGCTTGTCCTTCTTTTGCTCGCTTTCTTCGCCCTATTCTGCTCCTCTCTTTCAGCGCCACCTCCTGGAGGGATCGCCGGTAGAAGCGAAATGAGTAGCGCAATGGAGCCATCGCGTAAGACAAGCCGAAGCTATACAGATTACTGTTCGATACGAAGTGCCATCTGGGCTTCCTCAAGAAACCCCGTAAGACTTCCCCCATATGTGTACGGCATGTGCGTCCTTTTACTTTGGGTGTTGTCTCTCAGTGATTTCACAGCTAAACAAGGCTTTAACTACCCTCTGGCCACAGCTTGTGCACAAAGGAGAGATGGCGGAGCTGTCCGAGGTCAGCGCAGCTGAGCTAGTGGATGCGGTTCTCACCAGCTTGCAAGCCTCTGGGGAAAAACTATCCAAGAGTTTGCGTAAAGTACTCTTGTGGCACCTGACATGTTAGTCGATTCAAGACACTAGGGGATTCACTCTCTGTCTGATCAACAATGTAGAGCTGAGCTAACTTTGGGCATCAGTGTGCTTGGCCCCTTGCGTATTCATCTTCATTGCGTGCGAATGGGTGCGCCCGCAGCATGCTTCCCTGTGGATGGCGAGGCATTTCGAGGCGTCAACGGTGTGTTCGGCTCAACAAGCAAAATCGATTGCCCTGGTGGCAACACTTTATCGTGCGTGCTGACAGCTCTGGGAATCCCTGTCTCGGCCGAAGAACAAACGGAAACTCAAAAGCTCGAAGCTTCTGTCGTAGGTCAGTGTGGAGATTCATGGGCGTAGATGGAGGTAGCAAAGCTCATTGGGGCTCAATATGCGGGAAACATTACTATCTGTAACATTCGTAATTTTCCCTGTTTCTCACTTTGAAAACCAAATCCCTTGAACACCAAACAAATATGCACTGTTTTGCATCGCGTTCAGTTGCGGCTTTCCGGCATGTTGGCCACGATGCCGCTGCAAATGCTGCCTCATCGAAGGGCACTGGCTTGGGCCCAGAACAGGTGCGAGGGCTTGCATTGGAAGAACGTAGAATTTCATCAATGGATCAAGAAACACGAGCCCTTTTCGTTGAAGGAGCGCGCTCTCAATTGGGCTTGCAGAAAGGCTTCAAAAAGTTTCAGTGGACACGCTTCGATCAGTTCCACAGGCTTTCATCAGCCATTCGTCTTGCACAACGTAAGCTAACCTCAAGCTCTGCTTGTGTCGAATTGTTCAGCAAAGCAATAGCTTCGCGTTCATGCTAAGGGCATATCCACAGCATACATTCCCTATAAAGTGCGCTGCATAGGTAGCAGTCAGTTGTTCCAGTTGTGTTCACGCCTGTTCGGTGGCGTCTTTTGACCGTTCATTTGGGCAAACCACTATATATTTGCACATGCACTTTATAGGGCTGTTTTACCAACCGGAGGGAGCTGCAAGCTCTTCAGAAGGCACAGGAGAGAGCCCCACGAAAGGATCTATCTGGGATGTAATGGATCTTGTCATGTGCGCGGCAAGAGATGCTTGCCTTGGAATTAATGAACCAGGTTTCCACATCACCGTCGACAAGTGCATTAACTTGGCGGGTAAAGGCAGAGTTTCATCACCGTTGGATCTCTTTTTTGGAAGAACCTCTATGAGGAATCAAAGCAGTCTCGCTGCTCAAGTCTTTGCAAGTGCGTCTGTCTCCCTTTTTATTTCACTCCCCCAAAGGGTTGTTCGTTGTTCCCCAACGGATTGTTAACTGTTTCATACAATATGTTCTCCTTGGTGCATGATATTTTACGATCTGTTCAGCCTCTCTCCTATTATTTCACTCAATCGAAGGCAACAAACTCCGTGCTTCCGAAGGAACTAGCACCGAGGGTTTGCCTAAGCTTTCGCCACTACAACAAGCCGTAGCTGATTCTGTTGCGGGCTGTTCGCCAGACGTGATGGCCTCACTCGAGAGCCACTTGCAGGCTCTGGGAGGTCTCGAAGCAATAAGTGACAGTGAGCTTCGTCTCCGGCGCAGGCCCACGCATGCATGATATTACAAGTGCTGCGCTAATCAAAAACACTCACGCTTGAATACATTTCTTAGCGTTGCTGTGCATAGCGCAGCAACCATAACTTCAATCCCCTTCACTGATTCCCTTTTATGTGCCTCAGACCCAGTGTTGTTCGCCTCTACCGCTATGGAGAACGCTCCCTTGTTGTTTTCGTTAAACGGCGTTCCTCAACCAGAGTCCCTCTTAGCGGAATACGAGATGCTGCGTGAATCTGGAACCAAATGTACGGAGCTCACATGATATTACTACAGTTTCCAACCGTTAGCCACGTGGGATTGCGATGCTTGATATGCCGTGATAATGGCTGCAAGGGGGCTTTAAAATGGATTATCCACGCTAAATGAACCCACGCGAAAACTCCAACGGAGCTACGATGCCATGTGAATGGTGGGAGAAGCTGTGGTGCTGTATGCGACTTCGTGTGCCTATTGTTCAGTCGGGCTGGCCGTCATACGCGGGGCTTCCAGGATGATAAGCACAGCGTGCGGGAAAGAGAGAAGATGCGACCGCCCTAGCAGTTCATACCTTAGCTGTGTATCCAAGAGTCTTGAAAGTATTGCTTGGCCTGCCCTCAGATTATTGCTGCAGCAGCACGTGCATACATTAGCTTATTTCGTAGAGAAGCCCGATATATTGCCCGAAGGGCCGCATTTTTCAGAGGCTCTGCGGGACTTCACCTCATCAGCTTCAAAACTTTCTGAAACACTTCAGGCCTCTGCTCGTGTAGCCAATGGGGCCTTAGATCTCAGTGTTCCTAGCCGCTCGACATCCATTCGGCTGGCTGATGCCTTGCAACAGTTTGAGGAGCAAACCGAGGATAACTTACTATCTGTTGGAATGTCCTTCCTTGAAGACGGAGAGCTCTCCCTGTATGGGCCTGTGATTCATGAACGCATAGTATTAACAACAGAAGAGACGTGTAAGTATCCTAGAACAGTGTGAATTTCGTAACGAAGCAACCGCCACGCACATACTCGGGCTATTTACAAAGCATTGCGTTGTGCACATTTCTCGTGGACTTATTTAATGTGGCTCATTTATTTTGCAGGCTCCAGCGCCCCACCTGCAGGAGACAGCAGTGCCTTCAAATCATTTGTAGTCATGCAGAGGCTTGAAGGACATTTAGAACGAATTACGGGGGACGAAACCCTGCGGCGAGTGTACATGGGTACCGCCGAGAAAACAGGGCTTTCTGCAAGGGCGGTCGAATCAAGTAATATCTTCTGAAAATCCTCATCCTATGATCTTTCTTGTCAACTGTGCGCGAGAAAGTATGACATGTTGTGTCATGCTAGTATGCTTGGCTTGTGCTTGTTTCGTCTGGCTCAGCCTTCGTGAGAACACAGGCGCGCCAACTCTTTATCCTTATACAATCACTCCTAGAAAATCCATCAGAGGAGATTCAAAAAAGGTTTAGCACGACCGAAGGGCTGCAAGCCTATATCACCGAATACTTGGCAGGGAAAGTTGGACCCCAAGGGCAAGAAGGCGAAGAAGCCGGGTTTGGAGCTAGCAAATACTCCGGCGAAACCATCGCCTTGGCAAACGCAGTTCTCAAGGAAATACAGAGTAAGTTAGCCAAAAGGCAAACAATAAACGCTTTGAAGACTTTAGATTAGCCTCGTGGTGTTGAGTACGCTCTGGCAAGCCGCTCGTATGATACGCGACCTCTTCTGTACTCTGCACTGTGCTGAAGGGACCTTTGCAAAGCTCCTAGTTTCCAGCGATTCCTTTCGGAAGGCACAACGAAATGCGGGGATGAGGGTGAGGAGATGGCTCAACGAAGAATTCTCTGACTTTCGCAAGGATATACATGCCTCATTTCTCATTGATGCTGCCTACGGTGGGTTGCGAATGGCAATAGTAGCCATCCAAAAGAGTGTCCTTCCTGCAGCAATACCATGCTAAGTCTCTGCACATGATAGATCTGTGCAAATAGGTTTTGCATACTCTTCGGAAAATTTTATTGAGCCTTTGCAAGTAAGTTAACGATTCCCAGATGTTAAACATTGGATTTCGTGTGTTTGCCCGGTTCATGTTTGGCAATTGGTTCTGCAGGATGCTTGCAACTATGCACAGCACCGCTGCTTGCCGACAAGAGATTGCAAACTCAGTGCACTGGCTCACAGGGAGGTCCACAGCCACTGGGGAAATGTGCCGATCCTGCTGAACAGTTTCAAAGGGTGGCAAGCAAGGAGCTGTGGTGGCAACTTCTGCCAGATTGGCTCGCCCAGAGTAAAGCGCCTGCGGCCTGCACAGAGCTCGTGGAACTCCAGGGAGATGACCCTCAAGCGTGGCAGCGCCAGGTTTACCTCATGGTGTCCCACCTTGATACGAGTGAGTAGGGCAAAGCGTTAGGGCCGTGATACGCAATTGACGAGCCACTAGTAGGTAACCGCCATAATCCGCGGATATTTCCTCGGTCTTTGGGGGGAACAACGCCTTTGTCCATAATTTTTCTTCAACAGAAGCTGAGCGCTCTATGAGATAAGGTACGAACATGTGTGGCGCAGTTGGCTGCGGTAAAGATCACCGCGGGTTTGACTCCTTTGGACGTTACTCCATCAAGTTGGAGATGATCCATCAGCTGTACGACATGTTTGCCAGTACCGCAAAGAAACCGACACTGGAGAGTTTCATCAACTGGCTGGTAAAACTGCGGGAGCCTTTACCTCAGAACCGTCAGACGCCCACAGCCGTAGCCCTTCAATATGCTGGCGGTCACCCACAGACTCAAGTGCGAGTGAGTAAAGCTTTCAACCAGGCAGTGAAAAGGGACCCGTATTATTCGCAGTGCAGGGCTGAAGACACAAAGATAATCTCGGAGTTGCTTGGTTCACTTGGCAGCATCTTCTACACTTTGGAATCGTTCAACGATTTCATCAAGGAGCGACAAGCCCAAGACGAAATTGTCACTCGGCAAGTAACTGCACCGCTATGTGAGCTCAAAAGTGGTCGAAAATTGAATTGACTGGTTCTATCCAATACCTCGCGTTAGAAGTCATAACAATTCGGCTTCACCCCTTCAAGTGCACCCATCTTCTGCGTGCACCTTCGGTTAAGCTCCTCATTTTTCACTATAAATTGTTTCTGCAGCTGCCAAAGCGAGACCAATTCTCACCCAGCTAATGATAAAGTACATATCAACAGCAACGTCTTATCCAGAAGCAGCAATACGCTATCCAGCGTACTTCTCCGCGGCAGCTGCTGCTGCATTCCCACAACATGGAATGAGAGCGACGTGGGTCCTTGTTTACATGCGCAACGTTCTTGGAAATGTCTCAGCTTCTCACTTATCGGGACCTGAAAATGTTGAGCACTTCATTGAAGCAGCTGCTGCCACGGAAGCTTGGACTGAGGAATGCTTGCAGACCTGCGACCGCACGTGCTCGCTGCGACCTGAAGGGGAAACTGCAGTCTCCATTACTTTAGGTGGTGGGTCCTTGCATATTCCTTCGTCCTATACTTGCATGCAATGGCTGAACGAGCAGTAGCTTAACTGAGCTGTCTTCGCTCCCTACAGTTCCTTCTGTGCTTATGGCATTTGACAATTCAAATTGGCATCCTGATTTGATATGATATGCGTCGCAGAAACCGCTGTCAAGCCGTACACTTTTCCTGCAACTGCAGAGGAGACTCTGGCAGCTGGAGTGTTCAACTGGCTATTGCCAACATTTCCCGCGCTTACATGCCAACAGCCCAACAGAAAGGTATTCCCCGTTATCCTGCCTGTCCCACCCCCCACTTTGCCTCCTGTTCCGAAGCCTTCAAAGGAACGCGAACCTGAAAAAGAACCTGAAGCAGAGCCCTCTCCCCCACCGCCACCACCACCACCACCCGCTCCAAAAACAACTACTGTGCCTCCACCTGAACAGCAGCCTGAACCCTCCGAGGTCGCAGGCGGGAGGCTCATACCAGTGCCTGGTGAGCGCATATCCATTAAAAAAGGTCGCAAGAAAGTCGACGTAGTTAAGAATGAGAACAAGGATGCAGCTGAACCGGAAGAAATGATCACCGTTATTCCACCCAAGCCAGACGTATCTCCCAAGCTGGAAAAATCGGAAGACGGTAAACGTTACGGATGCACGAACTCCCTTCCAGCTAGTGAAGAGGGCTTTACTGTAGAAAGCCAGCATTTGTCGTACTTCGCACGGTGTAAGATATTGTAGTGACAAGAAGAGTTAAAGCATGTAATGGCGATTGCGTACTTCTACAGCATGCATACAAGTTGTGCGCCTCTACGAAAAGTATATTGAAGGCTCCACAATCAAAGACGTTCTGTCTCTCCACGAAGCCGCAATGAGCGTGCCGTTGTTTAAGTCCACCAGATCAGAACTTGGAGTCAACGATGATGACACCTCATTGCAAAAGTTTCGTCTAACTCTATGTGTGATGTGCGGTGAGACTTGCTTGTGATTTGATTTTCGTCTCCTTAGTTCTGGCTCTGAGCACTGCTGTGTAGTGCTTGGGAACCTAGCAAGTACTGAATTGCGTTCACCAATTCTTTTAACGGTATGTGCGCCTGCAGCTAAGCACATACCCTCATTGCAACTGGCAACGGGGGAGGAGAAGGAGCAGCTGAAAATTTCCATTGAGAAGAGCAAGGAGGCATGCGGAGTAGTCTACGAAGCGACTCAGTGGGGTACGTGTCCCGGCTTTTGAAGCCGGACGACCTACATGTTCTCTAGAGCAGAAACATCAAATCAGTTTTGCATGGGCATTCGTTCCTTCCTAGCGGCCAATCCGCTACACGTTGCAACGTTGGGCTGCATATCGGGAGTACGAGTGCGGGCTAAGCACTGTAACATTCTAGCAGAAGAGGAAGGAGTTGCGTATACTATGGCATTTTCGCTTCTATGTGTGGTGCTACCTTCCCTCCCTAGCCAAAGAAATTGAAGGCGGCACACCTCTGGCCTCTTCAACACGTAAGTGAATTCGATAAGTTCCGGCTTCCCCGCACCGTAGGAGTGTGCACTTTGATTGCTACACTAGAGCCATCTTGAATAACTGACTCTTGCTGTGCTCTGTGGGTTGGGGTGTGTGCAGCGAATTCACCAGTGACAGCGAGCGTGCAGCTGAACCTACAAATATCAGCCATATCCCATCGTCTTCTTGGAGGAATTCAACCGCTGCTGCAAGCTGCCGAAAAGGAGGCAAGAGCCATAGAGGTCTGTGCCTCAGCAGAAGTACTAGGAAGGTCCCTACAGAATGCCAAAGGCCTCCTCCTTCGCAAGAGTCCAGATACCAGTTCACCGCTGCTGCTAGCACTTGGTGGAATGTCAAAGACTGCAGCCCAAAGGATCCGTATGCCAAAGCACAGCCCTCCCCTCCCCTCTTGCCTCGATGCCTACAAATCGAAGCAGTGTAACGCGCAGAAGCAATATATATATATATATAT
>CAJFCY010000248.1:0-20433 GCA_904066265.1 Eimeria zaria | reverse complement strand
CCTCAGGGGGGTCCGCAAGGGGGGCCCCAGGGGGGGCCCCTACCTCCCGTGGAGGCGTTCGGACGAATTTGACGGTGTCAGCATTACTGTGGAGTAGTTCATTTTTTTCGCCCTTGAGGCTGCCGGCGCAGCTAAGGGGATTGGTGGCACTGCAGCATTTGCTGCCGTTGCAGCAGCAAGCGCTGCGTCTTCTGAACAATGCCCCAAATAATATTCTGCTAGAAGAAGAAGTCCGACAGTTTTGTATCTCCAAACTTCTCACATCAGAAGAGGTAAGAAATCCACGAACAATGCATATACACCCGAAATAATGCATATACACCCAAAATAATGCATATACACCCGAAGGAATGCATATATATACCCGAAATAATGCAGATACACCGGAAATAATTCACATACACCGCAAACAATGGGCATACACCCGAATTCCTGCATACACGCTAGGAACCATGTCTATACCGTCTAGCCGGTATAGACAGCATGAACTCTGCGTCCATGTGCCTATTTATATACCTCTGTGTGAATGTTGTTGTTGGTGGCCGTGATGGTATTGTTGTGTTATTTTGCTGCTGTTGCTGCTGCTGCTGCTGCCTCTGCTGCTATTCAGGCCCCTTATTTGCATTTCAGTGACAAGCAGCTGCGTAGGCTCTTCTACCGGCTTCGAGACTCACTCGAGCGCACAGGGCAGGTGCGACGGGTGCGGGCTTTCTGCCGCCAGACAGCTCGCTTTGAGCCCTGTCTCCTCCTCTGCTGCGCATCTGCTGCTCCCGCCACCCCTGCTGCTGCTGCTGCTTCTTCTGCTCCTGCTGCAGCGCAGCTCCAGGACGAACAAGAGAAGACGCAAGGGGGGAGCTTGATGTAGGTGGCCCTCCTAAACTCACTAAACAAGATATAGTGATATATAGGGACTTGCTCAGTTACTCAGCCTGTAGAGTCTCAAGCATGCACCTACATGCATCCTTAGCTCCCCTGTTTTGTTGCTGACGGGGGCTCCTGTTGAGGGGGACCCCGCTGATAGGGGGCTCCGGCTGATAGGGGAATCAGCGTTGTTTGTGCTGCGCATGTGCCTCTTGTGCAGCGCACAGGTGAAGGTGGAGGAGGGGACAGTGGAGACAGCGGCTCGGGCGGCAGATCTTCGCAGAGATGTTTCTGGTGTTCAGACAGCAGGGGCAGAAGAAGGGGAAGGAGAAGACAGCCCTTCTTCAGCTTTGTAGGAAATTATATAACAATACATATACTTAAATTGAGTTTATCATTCCTTGTTTATACTTGTTTAATACTTTTCTTGTTATTTACTTATTGCTAGTTCGAGGCTGATAGCTTTTTTATATATATTTTATGATGCTCTTGCCTTGTTATTTTCTCATCTTTCTCATTCAGTATTGCATACACAGATGTTCTACAGGGGACTGAGCATGGGGGGCCTCGGTAGGGGCCGCCCTTGCTCTGCTGTCCATAGTTGGGTTGCTGGTGGTGCTGCTACTGCCGCTACTGCTGCTACTGCTGCCGCTGTTACTATTACTAAATGGGCTATTGCTGGTGCTGCTGCTGTTGAAGGGACTGCAACTGAAGCAGCCGCGCAATGTTTTGGTGTGTTGGGCGTTTTTTCATGTTTGTTTCTGCAGAGTAGATATAGAGGGGACATCTCTTTCCTCTTTGGCTTCTTTACTACTAATTGCTGCTGGCTCCGAGGGCCTCACAACTGTCGGTCTCTCGCGTCTGCTCGGCCTCGATATCAAACGCAGCGGAAAGGCACTCGCGGTACGTACCCCAGCTAGTAGGAGCCTACAGGGGGCCCCTTTGCTCCTGAGGGGCCCCCTTTGGTCCTGAGGGGCACCCTGGGGAAGCCCGTTTGATGCGGGTCACTTGAAATGAAAGCAGATATAGAGCAGCTCGGAATAGGGTACAGCACGTAATGGGCCCTCAAGGGCCCCCAGTTTTTCGCCTTTTCCTTCTCTTTTTGTTTCGTTGTATGTTGGTGTCTTTTATCGCCTCAGTAGAGTCAATTAAGCTGTTAAGGGTAAGGGGTCTGTCGTTGCCCTTACTTTTGTTGCTCTTGTTGTTGGTGGTGGTGGTCTGTAGACACTGCAATTTCTGTGTCGATACAGTTGTTAAGTGTTGCTTTAGCAGGTGTAGTCTGTGTCCGCTTGGCTGGGTCGGTTTGCTTTCATTGTTTTAATTATTTTTCTTGACATGTATACTCTGTATATAAATGTGTTTTGTTAAAGTCAATATTGAGGGACATCTCTGGAGGTAGGGTTGTTGTTATTGTTTGTCTTAGGAGTTTTCAAGACGTAACTTGGTATCTCGTGTAGCTGAGAGGCGGGGCAAATGCTTTTTATATCGATACATCAGCAAGGGGCTGCCCCGCTTGCAGGCACTGCTGGCGGAGGCCCCCTCTGAAGATGCCTTAGGGTCAGTGCAGGGAAGTTAGTCCCCCTAGGGGGCATTGGCTCTCCCTTGCAGGATTTAGGCTTTAGGGTTTAGGGCTTAGTGACTAGGATCTAAGGGTCAGGGTTTAGGGGTTAGGGTTTAGGGTTTGAGAATTAAAAGGCAACACTCCTTGCTGCCGGCTGTTGCTGCTGTAGTGAAGAAACGAGGTCCCGCGACCGACATAGAGAAATGCTGCTACGCGGGCAAGCATCCTTACTAACCTGAATGCCTCTGTCCCTGTTTATTTCCGTCTGGCTGTCTCTACTTATCTCGCTGTCTTCGCTTGTGTTTCCATCTTTTTCTCTTTTTACCACTGTCTCTCTTTGCCCGTCAGCCTCTATTTCTGTATCTCTGTATGGGTGCGGCTTCTCAGGGAAGACGCTGCTGCCCAGGCGGCTCTTGCTGCCGCTCCTGCTGCAGCTTCAAGCGCGGGAGACGAGGGGGCCGCAGAGACAGCTGAGGCCACCACTGCAGCTGGAGGGTTCCGTGCTGCGGCTGGCGCTGCTTCTGAGTCAGAGGCGCAGCCTGCTGGAGCTCTATCAGCAACAGCTCCAGTACCAGCGGCAGCAGCTGCTGTTGATGCTACTTCTCCTGAACAAACGGCACGGGAGGCGGAGGGGCTTCCATCTGCAGTGGCCGGCCGCCGCCAGCGCGGGAGGGGCGCACGCGCCGCTGCTAGTGCCCTTGATAGAGCTGCTGACGATAAGGGCGCTAAGACGCTTCGCAAGAGGCCCCTAGCGGCGCAGGGGGCCCCTGAGGTGGCCCCTACGGAGCCCCCCAAGAAACGTGGGGGCAGCCGCCGCGGAAAAGCGGCCGGGGGGGAGACAGAGGAAGGGAAGGAAGCCGCTCAAGCCGCAACACCTGCTGCAACTCCAGATGCTGCTTCTGCTGCTTCCTCGCCGCCAGCAACGCAACCCTTAGAAACAACAGCAGCAGCATCTGGTGCTGCAGATGGAACAGCGTCTCCAGAGCCTGCAAAGACCCCTGTATTGCCTGCTGGCGTTCCCGCTGCTTCGTCCGTCGCTGGTGCAGGTACTACAGCGTCTACAACGGCTGCTGCAGAGGCGTCTGCGTGTGTGCCTGCACCTCTTACAGACGGCGTAGGTGGGTGCTTACTTGGTGGAGTTGCTTCCTCTGGGGCCATTGAGGGCCTCCTTAAGGACCTGCAGCGGCGAGGCATGAAACACCAGCTGCCCCCCAGGACGCAGCGGCTGCTGGGAACGCCGCAGTTTGTAGCACGTCTTGTGCTGTTTCAGCAGACAGTTCAGCAGACGGGCTGCTGCACTATCCCTTCTATCAGCAAAACTATTGCAGATGCAGAGAAGACACCGAACGGCCCAGACAGGTGAGGCAACAAACCCTAAACCCTAAACCCTCAAGCTGCCTTTATTCCTAGGCATAAACCCTTAGAGGGAGGTGGACTGGAGTTGCCTCGCAGTGTGAAAGTCTGTGAAACCTGAACCATGGGATTTCAACCGATAAACCCTAAGCCCTAAACCCTTAACCCTAAACAACAGCCTGTTTAGCCGCTCTTCAGCTGCAACCGTCAAGTTTAGACACGCAGCCGCGGTAGATATTATGGGACATCTTCAGCTCTCTGCCTCATGAGGCGAGGGCGCACGGCTGGCGATTTGGAGACTGTGTCTGAGTGTTGCACGGCTTCGGTATCCTGTTGCTGAGAGGCTCGTCCCTGTCTCTGTACACTGTATTTCTTTGTAACGTCTACCTTGAGGCGTTGCGTCGCGCATCTTAGGGTTTATAGTTTAGGGTTTAGGGTTTGGGGTTTGCGTGTTTGCTACAGAAAGACAGTTCACCGCATGGCTGAAGTGGCGATGCAGCTGGAGCCCCGCATCCGTCGAGGCCGTGTAGCTGCTTCAAAGAATTCAGCGGAGAGGCTGGAAGGCCCCTCGGGGGCCCCCGCAGCAGCTGCAGATATTACATTCTTCTTCTGGGCAGAGACATTTGATGAAGAGACAGCAGAACAACGCGTTGCTGCACTTGTACGAGACACGCAACAAATCTTTGGGGCCCCGGCTGCCTGACACTGGACACAGACTTTCTCTTGCCTTAGTTGCTATTCTCACTATCCTGCTGCTGCTTGTTGCTGTTGCTTACTATTGGTATTCCTGCTATTGCTGCTGCTGCTGCTACTGCTGCTGCGGTTGCGGCTGTGGCTGTGGACTGTACGGACTTGTGGGGTGCCTGCTGCTATCTTCAGATTACCCAGCGGCGAGCCCACGGCTGTCGCGAGGCCATTCGCCGTAATCAGCTGTTGCTAGAAGGGAAGCTGAAGGAGGCGGTGAGCTGCCTCAGCATTGCTACTCCTAGTTAGCTGGCTAGCTAGATAGCTATCCTGCTAGCTAGCTGGCGCTTGTGCCTTAGCAAGCTGCTCCACTTTGCAGCGTGTTGTATTTTTGTCTCAGGGTGAAGACCTTAGGCTATCAGCTTCTTCCACGTCCCCTCTAGGAGCCAGTCAGCAGCAAAACCAGTCATTAACGCCCTCTACTGGAGCCCCTACCCCCGCACTGCAGCTGGTGTCCGAGGGGGCCCCCGGCGGGCCTTTGCCCGACGGGGCCTCCGGGGGCCCGCTGCCCGATGGGGCCCCCACAGCGTATGAGGGGTCCCCCACGGCATCTGAGGGGGCGTCCGGGCAGTCTCTTGTGGGGAAGCAGCTAAAGGGGCTGCAGCGGGAGATATCTCGCCTAACCCAGCTGGAAAGCCGCAGTGCCAGCAGCAGCGTGACGCAGCCAGGACCCCCTGCAACTGCAGCCTCTTTGCTAATGGTAGACAAGGTAAGAAGAAGGAGACAGCAGCAAAATAGGCGGGAGGCGGAGCGGGCACTGAATAGGGGTGTTGCAATGTATCATGCTGCTGAGTAAGGCTAAGGGTGATGCAGGCGAGAGCATGCAGGCGGGTTATAGTTGACTTGTGTTGTGTTAGTGAAATGGTGCCTGTCTGCACCGCTCCATTGATAGTTTCTTTTGCTTTCTTGCTAACGGTGTTGCTGCCACTGCTGCTGCTGTTGTTTCCACGGCTGCTTTTGCTGCTGCTGGGTATGCTGCTGCCTGTGTTGCTGCTGCTGTTTGCTGCAGACGCTGCCTCGTTCTACATTTCAAGACAAGTTTGTCTTCAGTCAGAAGCACCTGGCCTTCTATGGCTTCATCTTCCCCGTGATGATCCGCGCCAAATGTTTTCACCAGTATCTGCTGCTGCTATCGCTACAGCTAAGAGGGGAGGCAGGCAGCTCCTTGAGTCCAGCTTCTGGTGAGGCTTCCTGCTGCTGCTGCTGCTGATGCTGCCATTGCTGCTGCTGGTGCAGTTTTTGCTGCAGCGTGAGCAGCTCACAGGCCACCCTACCTGGGCAGCGCTGCCTCTGACACCCTTTGTTAGGGCGTCTGCTCTCCAATCCTACTGCTGCTGCTGCTGCCGCTCGTGTTGTTGCTCTCGCCGTTGTTACTGCTGCTGCTGTTACTGCTGCTCGTGCTGCTGCTTGAGCACCTCCATGCACCCAAGCCTTCCAGAAACAGCCTGGTGCAGCAGCGTGTTGCAACAATTTGTTTGCGTGTTTTTGTTTGTGCATGCATGCAGAGGCTCCGCTGTTAACGGTTTCAACGATGGTCCGCCGAATGCCGCTGGAGACGTTCTTACGCCTGGTAAGGAAGAAGGCCTTTAGAAGCCTGGGGGCCCCTTGAGGGCCCCCTACATCATGCATAAACCCTAAACTGGTGTTTTTTGTCGCATTAGCCTGGTAGTCTAAGCTGCATCCTAGACAATAGACAGTGGGCTGCACTACTAAGCATGTAAAGTTTTCGGTGTTTGCTGCCGTGGATGCTGCTATACGGGCGGTGCCCAGAATCGAACCCGGGACTTGCCGGTTGCAAGTTGAAGCCTGGGGTTTAGGGCTTAGGGTTTAATGGCTTTTCTCGCTGCCTTGGCTAGTGTTTTGTTCACTGCTTCTGTTGTTCATTTGTATAAACAGGAAGGCCTAGGTTTTAGGGCTTGTCCTGTGTGTTGATGACTCTTTATGTTTGCTGCTGCTGCTGTCTATAAGCAACATGTTTTAAGGTCTGTTGGCTAGGGTTTAGGGCTTATTTTTCGCAGATTGGTTGCGGGTATGCATTGCCTCTTCTTGACGAGCATCTGGGTCGGGAGGCTGCATCGCGGCACCCGATGCAGCTGCTACCGGGGCCCCTATTTCGTCTGTTAGTATTCTCAAGCCGTCAGCTTCACGTGTACAGACAGCAGCACCCGAGAGCCCAGCTTCCCCTCCTGGGTCTAGGGAAGAAGAACGCAGGCACTGCTGTTAGGAAGTTGCTGTCTCTTCTCGGTGAGCTGGACGGAGATATGCTTCTTGTGTCTCCTCCCTATGATGCCGTTCAAACAGTCACTAGGGACCGCTGGCAATGAGTGCTGCTCCTGCTGTTGTTCCTGTTGCTGCTACTGTTGTCGTTGCTGTTGCTGCTGCTGCGACGCAGCACGATTTGCAGCAACAGACAAGGAGTTGCAGCAGCAAAATAGTAGCTGTAGCTGCTGCGCCGCGACCTCTAACGCCCCACACGTGTTGTTTGCATCTTGCTGCATGCAGCATGCTGCAGCCCATTGGTTGCAGCATGTGTCAAGTGTCCTTGTGTTGCTGACATCCCCCACAGGCCGCATGGGAATCGTCTCCCAAGTCCAAACTGCCCCAAGCGCCCCTAGCGAGGGGGGCCCCGCTCCTCGGGGTCCCGCTGCCCCACATGCATGGCGGCTGAAAGAAGTCTTGAGGCTACCGGCATTCTCAAGGGTGTGCCCCCTGTCTCTTTAGTCGCAGTCTCTGTCTTTAGCAACAGCAAACAAATAACTGCCTCTGCTGCTGCATGGATGCCATGTAGATAGCAGAGAGCTGCACCTTTAGCTTCTGCTGCGGTTGCCCAAGCATTAGGAGGAAGAGCTATATTGCGGTTCTTACTGCACCTCCTCAGCAACTATTGCTGCTGATGTTTCTGCCTTTTACTGCTGCCGATGTTGTTGCTGCTGCTTTTGTTGCTGTCCTTGCACAGACAACGTCAAAGGAAGGAGAAGGAGGGCCCCCCCTCCCAGTGCGCGAGTTCGACGGCCTGTCGCATGAAGGGGTGGAGGGTTACTGGCAGCAGTTGCAGCAACAAGTATCGCAGTGGGTACTGGAAGAGCGTCAGATGACTTGGGCCATGGGCAGCGATCCCCAGCCCTCGCACTTCTTCTCCCCTCATTCGGAAGAGAGCGACAACGAACAGCAGCAGCAGCAGCAGCAGCAGCAGTCGGATAGAGAGGGCACAACGGCCGCAAAAACTCCCGAAGAAGCTGCTACCTCAAACCGCTGGAGGGTACGTCTTGAAGCTGTCTTAATTTTCCTTACAAAGACTGTCTCCTCCGGTGACTCCTCTCGGTCGTAAAGAATCTGAATTAATACATACATACCTGTATATATGATGTATATATATATATATATATATAATGCATACGTTATATAATACATGTATTTTCAATGGTATCACACCTACAATATATAAGAACAATATACAAGTAATATCGAAAGACAATAATACGCTTGTATAGAATATAAGTAAATGCCGCAGTAGTTTATATCTGCTTATTTGGCTTTCTTCCAAAGTGACTTTCTGGTGTATCGACACCTTGGGGGCTCCAGTGTATCCTCGTGTGCAGGGTAGCACTGAATGCAGCTACCTAAACCCTAAGCACTAAACCGTTAACGGCAAACCCTAAGCGCCAACAGAGGGTTGTGAAGACGATGCAAACCCCAAGCTGTCTATGCCTGTGAGTGTTTCAGGTGCCTTTGCCGGAGGCCTTTGCAGTTCGTGAGGCATTTAATTCTAAGAATTGGAAGGGACAGATCGCCTTCACCGCAACAGCGAGGGTAAGGGGGTCTCTGCAGTTGGGGGCGGAGGGAGCAGCTGGGTACTGTAGGGTCTGCTGCTACGGACAGTCTTTTCGTTGCTGCTGAGTGTCGTATTTCATCTTCTAGGTGTTACCTTGTTACTTCTGGGTGTCTACGTGTTACTGCTGAGTGTCTTCTCGTTGCTGCTGCTTTTGCTGCTGCTGAGTGCTTTCATAGTGCCGCTGCTGGCACACACAGGCAGGAGGTGGGGTTGTGGAAACTCTCTTGGGGAATGTTGTTTCTCTCAAGACACCACTTCATGCTGTTGCTCCTTCTGCTGCTGTTGCTTCGCTTGTTGCTGCTTCTTTTGCTTCTGCTGCAGGCTGCGCTGGATGCATTTGCTGCGGAGACACTGGAACGTCTGAAGGATGCTGGGGGCGCGGAGTTGGAGGCCCTCGTACTCAACGCCTCTTCGCCTCAAATTGTTGAACTCTCCGCTCGGATCGGGTACCCAGCAGATGTACGTTGGGGGTCTGCAGTACGATGGGGGAGAGTCCCTGGGGCCCAGTCTAGAGGGGCCCCAGGCATATAAGAGGCACCAAGGGCCCCTTCCTGTGTTTCATCGTTCTCTTTTTTTTCTTGAGTTGGCATTGTTTGTTGCTCCGGTCGTGCTGCTGATTATCGTAATTGGAAGTCTACTACTTTGGCCCTGAGATAGGTGGTTATGCTGCGTTTTTAAGGTGTTATCTTGATACTAGGGACCCCAGTCTTGCTGCTATTGTTTTTGCTGCTGCATGGTGCTCTCTGGCTCCACGTGAGGAAGCTTGATTGCTTGTTGTTATGTCTTCGAACGTAGGCGGTGTTGCGATATTTAATTCGCGTCTTTGAAATAAAAGGCGGCTCCCGAAGCAACCAAACCCTGTTGCTTGGCGGTGGCTTCTGGGAGGGGGGAGATAGGCTGCATACAGGAGAGGAAGGCTGTGCCTTGCCTCCATCTCAGCTAGGTAGCAAACTATCTACCAGCAACGACGCGGCGGCTAGCTGTCCTCTACAATCCCAGCCACAGTCCCAGCTACAAGCACAGACACAGGCTCCGGGCCATTGCTTGGGCAACATGAAGGCAGAGACAGGGGAGAGAGAGAGGGGCCCCGGGCTGTTAGTACACCGTACTCGAGACGTCCGCTTTCAGTGTCACCGCTGCGGCCACTTCTACTCCTGGGAGAAGTCTCTTAGACTGCATTATGAGAGGGCCCACCAGGAGGCGCTTCCTGAGAACGAGCTCCTCTATATCTTGCCTTGGGAACGGAAACGGTACGTCAGCAGCAGCAGCAACATGCAGATCGCATTGTGCTGCAGCAGACCTCTTATCTCTTGCTACAGCATCTCTATTACACTGGCTTGTGTGCTGCTGCAGCACCTGTATCATGGTGTCTGCTGGCCTGCTGCAGCAGCTTTATTCACGTGTCTCCTGTCTTTTCGTGTCTTCTGAATGGCTTCTTAGGACTGCTAAGATGCTATGCCGGTCTATTTGCTTCCTTGAATGCATGCAAACTTAGCAACCCCTTCACTTTAAGTCTAAACCCTAAGCCCTGGATCCTAATGCACTCAGTCCTAGTCAAGCCTACTGAGCCCTGCTAAACCCTAAAGCATTAAACCCCAATCAACCCTAATTCACTCTCCTAAACCCTTGGGGTTTTATGTATTTGTCTGGCTGTGGGGTAATGAGGTAGAAAGAAGTTTTGCATGGTGTGAAAGAAGAGAAGGGCTTTGTCGTCTTTTTCTTTGTCTGCTTGCAACACACCCCAAGGCCGGTCAGCGGCTGCACAGTCTATTGCGTATTAAAAATCATTGCCTCATGATTACTTGTTGCTGCCTGCTGCTGCTTGCTGTTGTGTGCTGCTGTTTGCGTGGGGTTGTTACCTCAGGCGGCTGGAGGATCAGCAGCAGAAGGCAGAGCTAAGCAAATTCAGGCGGAGGCGACGGACCGTGAACTCGGGTGCTGTGTGGGGTGAGTCGTCTCTCAGTGTATAGACAGCCGGATTCACGGACAAGGAATGAAGGGAAGAAGCGGAAGGGTGTCGCTTAACTGATGCAGCGCATTCTTGATGCATCTTTCTCTTTAATCTGAGCACTGGATGCATATACCACCTTCTTACAGCCAGAAACACACATGCACCACTCATATTTAGTCATCTTAGCCTACTTGTTTTGCTTCTTAGTCACGATGTGTAAGCATGCATTCTGCGAAGCAGTGGGCAGCTTTAAGTGTGTGTACAACACCCGCTGTGCGCATGAGGGTCTCTGCTTGAGGGGCATCAGCAGCAGCAGATATCTTTGTGCAGCTACATTTGAAATCACACACAGTTGAGGTGTGCATCGTACAGCCTCAGTATAATAACAAGGCAGAAGTTGCTTCCGTGGGTGGTGGATGGGCACCTATCAATTCCGCTAAATTGGGCCCTTCCTGCTGGTGCTGTGCTGCAGATACCGCATTGGAGCAACAACAGCAGTTGCTACAGCAGCAGCAACAACAACACCAGCTGAGTACTTCCCTTGAAGAGGCCTTGAAGGCCCGTGAGCGCTTCACTGGACGACTGTTAGTGAGGGGGACAGTGAAGACAGTCGATGTCCCAGCAAGTGGTTTCTTGATACGAGTAAGAATATATATTCTGTTGTTCTTTTCTTTTGTTTTTCTGCCCTCTTGTCTGTTTGCTTTTTCTTTGTCTTGTGTGCCTTCGCTATTTTTTTCCCAATTACCTTCGTTGTTTTGTTGTTTTGTTATTTGTTTGTCCAATTTTCTGTCCTTTCCTTCTCTTGCATTACACTTGAAAGAGGTTCGCAGCCCCCCGCAGCTTACAGACAGTGTGTGCTGCTGCTGCAGTGGTGTATCGTAGCAGCAGCAGCAGCACACAAGACGTCATCAGCATATAGAGGAAACAGAGAAAGAGCAGTTTCACATCCTGTTGCCGCTGCAAGCACTGGGGTCTACTGGCGTTGTTGCTGTCGTTTGGAGTGGCTTCATTAACTTCCTTATTTTCTTTAGCTTGTTTGTCATCGTTAACGGCGTTAACCTCCTTAGCCTCCTACAGCTATTCAAAGTCTTTACCTACCTTAACATCTGCTTTATATTTTCCATTAGTTTCCTTGACATGCTTAACTTTGTTACCCCTTTCACCTTATTCAGCGCCTTTACCTCTTTTAACATCCTTAAACAACACTAAAGGCAGCCGTCAGTTTGAGGCTGGAGTTGCATGCATTGCTGTGGGTGTATCAGGCGACACGAGAACAGGAGGCGATCATGTCTTCCATGGGTCGCGGTGAGTGGTATAAGCAGTTCTTGTCTCTCCTCTCTGTCTGTCATGCGTTTCGCCTGTAGTTTCACATCTTTATTCATTTATATCTCAGCTACACGTTGCTGCATCTTGTATAGACTGTCTTACCTCTCATATACACTATCTTACGCGTCACTTAAACAATCTTATATCTGCCTTTCACCTCATATAAACTGATTTTCACCTCACATATACT
Organism: Eimeria zaria; assembly: GCA_904066265.1. NCBI lineage: Eukaryota > Apicomplexa > Conoidasida > Eucoccidiorida > Eimeriidae > Eimeria > Eimeria zaria. The sequence continues at coordinate 8,615 of CAJFCY010000248.1, read as the reverse complement.
GACTTTCACCTCTTCTGTATTATTGACTTCCATCGCTGCCTCTGCGTTGCGCTTGTTTGTAATCTTTTGTGGGTTTGGCTCTCCTTAGTAGCTCACGCTTTTACATTTGCTGCTTGTCTCCTGCTTTGCTGCTGCTGCTACTGCTGCTGTACTCTGAACAGAAGATGAAATTGCTCTCATAGGAGCAGCGGTTGTCGCTGAACGGCTGTGGCTGGCGGCCTACAATCCCCACAGAAACACAGGGGGCGCCCAGGGCTCAATTGAGAGAACGGAGAACCGCAGTGGTGGGCCCCTCGCGGAGGCCTGGCTTTTCAATGCAAACTCCCAGTCCCTCCCTCCTGACGACCATCTCATATGGCAGGTAAGATGCAGATGCCAATGCAGCATGCATGCATGCATGCATGCATGCATGTATGGAGGCCCACGAGCAAGACAGTGGACGACGTACTCTGCAGGTGTCGGTGTTGTGTGACAAGGAATGCTACAGTTTTGCTTTGCTGTAGCTGAGGGCTTTGTAGCGTTTATCTTCCGCACTATCCATTTCCTTCTTTGTGGGATTTGTCTTTGGCTGTTGTATTTGGGGTTTTTCAGATCTTGGGGTGTCTCTGCATGCCCCCTCTGATGCCATCAAGCGCGCGTTTGTTTTTGGGTTTTGTTTTAAGTCGCCGGTCGCTCAACTCCCGCATCTTCAGCAGCTTCCGGTGGGCCGTCCCTCCTCGCCCCTCCATGTCTCTCTGTCTCCGCTCTGCTTCCTCCCCCTCCACCCCGCCTGCCGCTCTTCATCTAGGAACCTTTTGCTGCTGTTGTCTTCATGGTGCGGTCCTACTGCTGCTGCTGCTGCTGCTGTTTTGCGTTTTAGGCGGCTGGACCCAGCAGCGCTCCGTCATTTTGTTCTCGAAGGCCGCATCCCCTCAGCGTTGGAGTTGCGGCTGCACAGCGTTTATAGAGGCGAAGCGTCAGGGGCCCCGCGGAGGTCTCTGGTAAGCTTGCTGCCCTAGGAGGTCGTGCTGCTGCTGCTGCAGCACAATGTGAAACAGCAGTTGCAGTAGCTGCTGCTGCTGCTCTTCCTCCCTCCCGTCCCCCGTTTGTGTCCTCTGTCCTCTTTCTCCATCTTGCACAGCAGCAGCACCGTCTGCAGACTGTCTCTCCTACTAAACTGTCTGTGTACCTTCTCAGGTGGTTCGACCGCTGAACTGTCCGCGCATCCTGATGGCGCGCAATATGCTAAAGGTGATCAGCAGCAACTGTGCTCTGCAGCAGCAGCAGATGTTGCTTGGAGGCTGGGGCACGGCGGGCTATTTCTGTCTCATTTTTGTTGTTGCTGCTGTTGCTGTTTGGCCTGTATGCAGGCTGTTCTCCTTACGCCTTTGCCTTTCTACCGGCCCGCAGTGCAACTGGCTGCTCTCCGCGAGCTGCGGCCTCTGGAGTTGACAGCGCTCTGGAGGGCTTGGCAGCGCAGAGGCTGGGTGAGTGTCTTCAAACCCCCAGCAGCAGCAGCAGCTGCTGCTGCTGCTGCTGCTGCTGGGGTTGCTGCTGTTAGGGAAAAGAAGGAGGTGGCAGCAGCAGAAGCAGCGGGGAGACAGCAGTCCCTGTACAAGAAGCCGGAGATCGCCACGGCACTCGAAGCAAAGTGCCGTCGGCCGTTCGTCCTCAGCAGGTAATTCAACATTTTTTCTCGCTTCTCGTTGATCCTCTTTGCAATTGAAAGATATGTTAAACTTTCCTTCATTTTTCCTCTGCTTGCCGCCTGCTGCTGCTGCTACTGTCTGCTGCAGCTCCGCGCGCCTCTCCCTCTTTGGCCGGCTGTGCGACTACCGAACACTCTCAGCTCTGCTGCACTCCTCGATGGAGCTCATAGCCCTCAAGGGGGGGAGGCCCTTCGAGGAGTCCCCGGACGGGCCACCCGACGGGCCCTCCGAGACGGTATCTGTCACTGCAGAAGGGCCATCCAACGAGGAGGCCTCAGAAGGAAGGGCCCTGCCACTCCCCACAGGCTGCCCCGCTGTCCAGGCAGCCCTACATTCTGGGGAGGAGGCCGGAGGAAATGACACCCCACCTGAGCTGCTGCTGGCGCAGTTGGCTGCGGAGGAGGGGCAGCGCGCGGAGGAGACAGAGGCTGTGGATCCATGTACAGAGGACACAAACGACGGGGACCTGCAGCTGCTGCAGCTGCTAGAGAGCTCGCGGCTGCAGCTGCAGCAGCAGCCGCAGCCGGCGGCTTCGGAGTGTCTCGCCTCCTCTGACCCACCTGAGGGTGGCTCCGCGCCCGATGACGGGGACAAAGGCCGACAAAGAGACAAAGACAAAGAAGGAAGCAAGTGCAGAAGAGGAGACAGCTTCTCCTCACATTCACAAAAGGAAGAGGAGACAGTTGCAGTTGTTGTGGGAACGAAGACGCTGTCTCTTACCTCATCTGAAGTTGCGGGCTGCGAGGCACTAGCTGCTCTAGAGGGGTTGGCTCGAGGGCGGCTGTGGCTATCTCCTTTCTGGGGTAAGGATGGCCGTCTACCCGACGCAGGAACAGAAACTTCAGCAGATGCCGAGCTGCTGAAGCTGCTAGAGGACGAAGACGCACTGGTCAGTTGCTGCCTCATTATACCCTTTAAGCTTAAACCTTTTCCCCCTTAAGTCTTTCTTATTCCCCTTAAAACCCTCTCTCCCCCACTACAAAAGCTGTCTGAAACCGTCTTCTGCGTAAACCCTTCTCCCCCTTGAAATCATCTTGTTTCTATACCCTCCTTAAACCCTCGCCCTTTCAAACCTTTGTCTCCTAAGACCCTTTCGTTTCAAAACCATCTTCTCTTTAAACCTTCTTCTCCCTAAACCCTAAGCCCTAAACTCCTCTTCCTGACCCCTGGGGAGCTGTTTGCCATTCACTCAATATCCCCACTATGACCTCCAGGTGCAGCGCACGGGTTCCTGGGTTTTTTATGATTAAGTGCATGATTAAGAATTTACCTGCTGCAGCTTAAGGCGCAGGTGTACAGCGAGGAGGCGGGTCGGGGGCTTCGTGTTTCATGCTTGAAGAAGGTCCTCGGGGTCTCTGATGCCCCCGAAACATTTTTAGTTCGTGGGCAGTTACGGGAGGCCATTGAGCTGTCTGTATTGTGTTCTACGATGCAGGATGGAGGGCCTGAGGGCGAGGGTTTATGGAACAACGTGCCAGAGTGGCTCAGCGCTTTGTCTCTGCCTCGGGGAGAAGAGACAGGGGATCTCCTAGGAGACAGCAGGCCGTTGCGGAGACCGACAGAAGGCGGCATCGAGACACACATCACAGCGCATGCAGCCGGGGTGCCTGAGATAACTGCAATTACCTGCTCTGTCTTGGGCCCCTCACTGACGCGTCCCAGGCGACGGACAAAGGAGCCTCACGGGGCCCCCTGCACGCACACTGCAAACGCCTCAGGAGTCCCCCAAGGACGCCCAGCTACAACAGCTGCAGCAGGATTTGTTCCTGCAAATGGACGTCTCTGCAGGGAGCTGCGGTTGGCGTTTGAGCGGTGTTGCAGCTCAGTAGCACCAGCATCAGTAGCAGCAGCAGCACAAGGAGCCCCTGGTTCGGAAGCAGGGCCTTCCCCCGCGCAATCTGCTGCTGCAGTGCATGCACGTGCAGGAGACGGCAACGCAGCAACATCAGCAAAGAAAGAGGAGGTGGAGGTGCCTCCCGCCAGTCACCTTGCAGACGGGCTGTTCGGTGCTGCAGGGGAGCTTGACGCCTTTGACCCCTCACTGCTGCCACCACTGCTGACGGACCGCACTGCGAGTGCAGCAGCTTCCTTCGGCCTAGAGGAGACGGAAACAGAGACAGACAGAGAGACAGAAGAGGAGACGGAGAGAGAAGGAGATGGAGAGGGAGGGGGAGAGTTACAGACAGGACGCAGAGCAGCAGGAGACAGACAGTGCACATGCAGGCCCGGACTCCCCAGCGGCTTCCCACTGTCGCTTCCCACCTACGCCGACGACCATCGCCAGAACTGGCGCCTCGCAGCACGAGCGGTGGAGGCTTTTGCGCCTCCTGGCTGTCGGTGCAGCCACGGTTCCAAGGCAGCAGCAGCAGACAGTAGCAGCAGCAGCAACAGCAGCACACCTCCACCTTCCCTGATGTCTTCTGAGGCACCAATGCTTTGCTCACCAGTAGCCCCTACGCCCGCTTTTGCCTGCATACCTCTTGATCAGTGTCCCAAGTTGGCAACAAGGGAGGAAAGCCAAGGAGAGGGGCCCCTTAACATCCTTACACAGTACCTACAAAGCACCGCCGCGAATCCTCTTGATCACTATTGTGCAGTGGCCTGCAGCAATAGCAGCAGCAGCAGCAGCCCCTGTAACTTTCAGCTGCCTTCACCCCTGCTGCACGCGTTGCAGGAGACGGCAAGAGTTGCTCTTAGAGTTCATCGGCAGGCGGTCCTCCCGCTGCTGCCAACGCCTCCTCAGCCGGAGGCCGCTCGGCGGCTCGAGGAGGTGACACAGCAAGAACTCGAAGCAACTCCGCCATCTGCTGCTGCTGGTTCTGCTAGTGGAGGGAGTTCCTCTACAGCAGTGCTGCAGGGAGGAGGGGAGGTACGTGCAGACTGCGTTGTCTCCGTGTCCCTCGCATTGTGCTCCACGTGGCTCTTGAGTCGGCTGCTGAAGGCGAAGGCGGATGGAGTGGCGGTGCCAGCGTTGCTGCTGGATCTCGCGGGAGAAGCAGAGGCCGCAGCAGCAGCAGCAGCAGAACAGCACACAGAACATATAGGGTCTGTCGCTGATGCCTCTAGAGATGGTGGAAAAGCAGACACAGCAGCGGGCGATCTGCGCTCTGTCGCTTGCCTCTCCTTCCGGCGCGCTGCACACAAGTTGGCCTTGGGCGGCAGGGGAGGTGCATCGTTGCTGTGTCTTGGTCTCCAGGCAGAGGTGAGGGGGGCCCCTTTTGGGGGCCCCATGATCTCAGGGGAGGACCTGGGGCGTTGCTGTGGAGGTTGCTGGACCGCTGCATGCAGCAGCCAGCTGTTCTTGCTGTGCGTCGCTTTGGTATGTTCGCTGAGACTCGCAGTAGCGGTGCCCGCAGGCGACAGCTGGCGGTTGGTTGCTGCAGCGGATGCGGCCCCCCGCTTTTGCTTGAAAGAGCAACAGGTCCTCCGGGACCCTGTAGCTGCGCGCTGGGCCTCCCATAGGGGTCCCTTAAAAGGCTGTCAGCTAGAAGACAGACGGGCACAGACAGACGCAGTTGCAGACACGGCAGGCAAGAAAAGGAACGCAGAAGAGGAAGAGGAATCTTCAAGCCAAGACCGCCCACAGCAAACCTACCAGCGCCCAGAAATGGTGCCACGAGCCGTGTGGGCGGCATGGGGCCCTGCAGAGGTCCGCAGCCGCCGCCAGTTGCAGCAAGAGCAGCACCACCAGCAGCAACAGCCACAGCAGCAACACCAGCATGAGCAGCGGCAGCAGCAGGAGCATCTTCTGGAGGAGGTGCAACTGGCATTGCGGGGTATGACTACTCTACCAGATCGGGTTGCATGCGCTGCGGATTCCACGACGGCGTCGCCGTCTTTTGCGCAGAGTTCAGAGGAAGAGACTGAGAGGGTATATGAGAAGCAGACAGAGGCTGTCTGCTCCTTCTTCAGTGCGTTGTTAACTTGGGAAGAAGATCTCTCAGGCAACGCCTTTTCTTTGGGTGGCCAGGGCAGTCAAGGGGCCCAGAAAGGGGAAACAGACCCCAGCACGAAGGCAGCTGCTGCGCCAAAGAGCGGCTTTACGCTGATGCGGCTTGCGAGCGAGTGGCTGCCTGCTTGTGCGTGGGTACGTCTGGACGGGCGTTTGCACGCCTCGCTCGTGCAGCTGCTTTGTCTGCGGCTGTGGGTACTGCTGACGCAGCGGCCAGGAAGCACCGCACAGCAGTTGCAGGGGATGTTATGTCTGCTGGATGACTGTGAGGTACAGTTCCTCCTGCACACCCTTGTCGAGGAAGGTATTATCACCGCTTCCGTCCTTTGGGGGCCCCCTACAGCATCCTGTTCGCTCATCTGCAGCCCCGGTGTTGACCCAGAGGGGGCGGCCCGCAGCACCTCTCAACACGCTGCAGGCGCAAACCGCAATGAACGCGAGCTGTCAACGCAGGCAGATAGACATGCTTCGGGCCCCATGGGAGCCTCCTGTTGCAAAGGAGCCCACGGGCTGTCTATGGCAAAGCATATACTGAACGTGCAGGCCATATACTTGCCTAATGCAGCAGCAGAGGTGCTTCCCAAGTTTCAGCCTCTTTTGCTGCCAAGGCTTTCGCGTTGCAGCTGCGGTTGCTCTGTGCTACTTTGAGGCCGCTATTGGGCTTTGAAGTCAGCGTCTGAAGAAAATTTTGTCGCACTGCAATTGTTCATTTGTGCTTAGTACTCCATTCGGGAGACCTTTGCGCTGCGACCAAGGACACAGCTGCCGTTTGTTGCGGCGGTTTTCCCCTTTATTGAAGCCTGCTAGACACAGACACAGCTAGCCTAAGGCATTAGTTGAAAGAGATGCTTAGTGCTGGAGATCTCTATAACGTGACCCCTGGTTATATATATATGTATGTATTACAAGGGTCGTATATGCGTATGCCACCTAATGTATTGGCAGAGAGCTTAGGTGAATTATTTCTGTTGGAGTACTTTGTGTACTTCTCAGCAGGGTTGACGCTGAAGCAAGCTCGTAGTGTTCAAAGCTGCAGTTGTTATCTTGTTGAGTAGGCAGATGGTCGTCTCGGTAATGGGATTTATGGTTACATTAATTAAGTTTTTACAAACAAAAATACAGTAAAACGTATTTATTTGTCATTATTTGTCCTGTACCACAACTTTACACTGCATTATTAGGAACCATTACTACTGGTTACCAGTGCCCAGACCATTAAATGGGATTCTATACTTTTACAGCCTTTCTGCCAATTGAAGCTAAGTTGAAATCCAATTTCTGATTTTTTACCGATTATTTTTCAGGTTTCGTAGCTCGTTTGGGGCAACAGCAGGAGGCGTAACGGCTCTGCAGCCTTCGGAGGTTCCTGCTGGCACCGAATGCGTGGCCGCTGGAGATCTTCGGGTGTTTCATGTGTTTATTGAGCTGCCTAAAATCAAATTAGATTTTGTCACTCGAACTACATTAAATATCACCTTTTAACACACTCGCATTATCAAACCGTGGGCAGTTGTCCGCCGTTTCTCCAGTATGGCTGGTGTCGCCTTCGTAGTCACTGGGGCAAACAGAGGCATTGGATTTGAAACGGTGAAAGAATTAGGGAAAAGACTGAAACTGAAGGAAGCGGCAGTTGTCCTTTGCTCTCGAAGTGCAGAGGCTGGCGAGGTAAGGCTTGTGCTGCGCCGCAGTTGCCGTAGCTGCATTAATACCGTTTAAGCAAGCGGGATACGCCTGCCTGTTCCAAGTGAAGGACAGCATCGCAAAACAAGAGTGCACACGAATGTCTTTGCTCCTTGATTGTGCCGATTCCCAGTGTCTTCTGATGCGTTTGCTGTATGCTAGCCCGTCTTCTTGGATGCTTGTCTGTTTTCTGCATCAGAAAGCCGTTTCATCTCTGGCTAAAGAGGGCATACGAGCAGATTTGGAGCTGCTTGACATTACAGATGAAAGGAGCAGAAGAACTTTCGTTGCTTCACTTCAAAATAAATACAATCATGTTGAGTGTCTTATCAACAACGCGGGTCAGCTGCAATCCCCTGATTTCAAGGAATAGTGGGAGGCTGTTTCCTCTTTCGATGAGTTCAAGCCCCTGTAAAATTCCATTTGCACCAAAACACTATACAACTGCTGTTTCTTTTCCTGTCAGGTATTGCTTTCCCACCTGGGGCAAAGCAGCCGCTTATTGAACAGGCCAGGACCACCTGTGCTGTGAATTACTACGGAACCCGAGATGTAAGCCCTCTTTGAGTAATAAATAAGAGTTTAGTTGCATTCCGTTTTTGCACAGGCTTGCTGTTTTCCATTCAGTCTTACTTCTGATTAGCAAAACCCCATATCTCATCCCTTTCTCCGATGCAACTGAAGACATTAGAAGCACTCAGAACACAACTTTAGACAAGTAGCTCCAAATCGTGAGATTACCCTTCATTTCCTTCAAACACGATTATCTGACATTTAGTCGTAGGTTTGGTAAAAATTAATTTTATAACGTTAATTTGCGGTTTTGCTATTTGCAGATCACGATGGCCCTTGCGCCCTTGTTCAGAAATAATACAAAAGTGGTATTTTTAGTATCGAACCTCGAAACGTCAGGGCCCCCTTTCATGAGCAAGGGTAACCGTGATCGTTTGTTAGCCCCCGCTGCAACTGTCGAGGTGACTGTTGTTCTGATTTTTCCCGTGTTAACTGTTGAGAAAGCACAGCTAACCGGCAGCCAGACGGAGGTGCATTCCTTGCTCGTTTCTGTTGTCTGAGAGGTGCAGTTGCTTTGAATGCTTTGCCGGTGGTAGGACATCAATGCTGGTGTACGCGAATACCTTCAACTAAACCCAACGGAATGGAGGCAAAAAGGATGGCCAAGATTGCCGTATTTGTTTTCAAAGGCGAGGAGCTCAACATAGAACTACCACCCGCAAGTTGATTATGTGGTTTCCAAGTCTCTCTTTCAAGTATTTCACCTGTCATGTATATATATG
>CAJFCY010000247.1:0-20595 GCA_904066265.1 Eimeria zaria | reverse complement strand
CAGCAGCATCAGCAGCAATAACACCACCATCAGCAGCAGCAGCAGTACCAGGAGCAAGAGCAGCAGCAGCAGCAGCAACAGCAGCAGCAGCAGCAGCAGCAACAGCAGCAGCAGCAGCAGTTATCCTTACAACAACACGCCCCAGGCAGAAGTTGGTTTCTTCAATAAGCCAATCATCGCTCTTCTTGAGGAGCTGCTCAGACGTAACTTTCTGCCCCTGGTAGCTGCCAAAGGGCCTGGCAGATACCCCCAGGGGGCCAAGACCCCTTAAACCCCCAAGAGGGGCCCCCAGAGGGGCCCCTAGAGGGGCCCTCACGCACGCTAAGCTGCGGAGCAGCGACGACATGGCACGTTAGCTGCGGCGGCTGCCGCTGCGGCTGTTGCTGATATGGAGTAAGGAGAAGGTAGAGCAAGAAGCTGTAAAGCAAGTGAGTTTTTATGGTATATATGACTTTAAAAACAATTTATTTTAAGGGTTTGCATGCTGTGAGTTCGTCTCTGCAATTTGAACAAGCATCTGCATGCCTGGGGCTGTCGTGCTACTCGCCACACGTAAACCCTTAAACTCGCGAGTTCAACCAAAATTGAAATAAAATAAGAAACAACTATTAGAATAAAAAATAAATACTTTTTCATAATTATATAAAGAAGGAGGCGAAGCTTTGAAGTATAGACACCAGTTCAGTCGTTCAAAACATGAAAACACGACAATTTTCTCAAAACCACACACGTTGGTAGTAGTATATAAACAAATAAAACATAAACTCAGTCTTAATAAATTGAATTCACGGTTACAATGGCGTGGTGTAGAAGAGCTAAAGTGTAACGAAGGCATTCAATCCGGCAAGAAAGCCGTCGTGTATTGCAAGTGTAGCATACCCTACGTGCAATTGAGACGTGCCCCGCGTGTAGTCGAGACGTGTACACTGACTGGTGCCTACACTACCTACCAGCATAGAAGGATGTGTTCAACTATTGCCTATTGAGTTAGTACATGCAGCAAAAAAGGGGGCTTGGATGTGCCTATATATGGGGCTGTCGAACAGCACGAGTTGCAGCGAGGTACGCTGCAACAAATGCCGAGCTGCCCCAACTCCCCGTGTGTTAGGCAGCCGAGCAGCAGCGCTATGGTTGCCTAAGCCCTGGGGAAGGAGGTTAGCTGCCTTTACAGACTCTTTTCTTACAAGTATTTGGCTTTTTCGCAGCTCACGGTAGCCCGTTGATAAGATTAAGGACTCTCGTTACACAGACTACCTACGAAAAAGCAAAATACTTATAAGAAAAGAGTCCGTAAAAGCAGCTGGCCTGCTTCCCCAGAGCTTAGGCAACCATAGCGCTGCCGCTCCGCTGCCTACATACGGGGAGTTGGGGCAGCCCGGCATACGTTGCAGCGCACCTCGCTGCAACTCGTGCTACACGGCAGTCCCGTCTCTAGTAGGCACATCCAAGCCCCCTTTTGCTGCATGTACTAACTCAATAGGCAATAGTTGAACACATCCTTCTCCGTTAGTAGGTAATATGCCCACCAATCGTTGTACATGTCTCAACTGCACGTAGGGCGCGTCACAACTGGACGTACGGCATGCTACAGTAGGGCCATTCTTCAGAAGCACCTTTTCTCGCCCGCGCTTCCTTGTACGGTTCTAATCCTCTACCACCCCATCGTCTGAACGGAGTCGGGACCCTATCTGAACTTACCAGTGAAAGGTTCAGCGATTGCTCTATCGCTGCCAACCTGGGGAGAGGAAAAGAAATTGTTATGCTGCCGGAGTGCGTAACTGCTGGTGTTGTTTATCTCCTGTCAGTGGAAGCGCTGCTCCCCCCAGGGCCCCAACTCGCCTTACTTGTTATACTGGGGGGATTTTACTACACCCGTACGCAAGCACCTTACGTCTTCCATCCAGAGTTTGCAGAGGCTTGGGAGAGCATGAAGGCAACAATTCATTCAAGCGCTCACACTCAAGTCAGGCAACTTGTTTTTGGTGGATTCGCACACTTTTCGAGGCACGAGTTGGCGGGACGAGCTGAAGAGGCTTGGGTAGGGCCCTTTGCTGTTCACTGTCCGATTAACTCGTCGGCGACTGCCTTCGGATCACCATCTATGTGAATGTTTCAGAATACCATTTAGTGCTGCGTTTCTAGAAATGGTTCAGGCAATCGCAGACATCTTGTCGAAGTAATTGAACGAAACGGCAGCAATGCCAAAGAGAGATGGAGCAGCTGGAAGAGATCGGAATCTTGGACACAAGTGTAACAACGAGTAGAGGCCACAAGAGACAGGAACATTATATTAAATGGCTGGGCATCCGACAACCCAAATGGGTTTCTGAGGATTGTTTGCGCGCAGAACCTCCCCAAAGGATATTAACACCCTCCACAAAATGGCGGTATTGGCTTCAATTTTTGGCTTGCGCAGCATCGCGTAAGTACGTGCCGTGTATGACATCTGGATACACCTTACTCTTTCATCGGTAAAGGGTCGCTCATATGTTTGTACCTTGGGATACCTACTAGAGATCTACGCAAATTGTTGAGGAGTACCCTACTTGGGGTGCACTCAAGAACGACGAGTGGCTCGAGATCTTTATTCGCAGACAGCGCAACCGACTGCACCAGGATGAGTGATGGAATTAGGGGCTCTTTAAGGTTTTCCTAGTCATTTCTGGTCGACATGCGGGGCATGCATGTCCCACTGGGAGAGTTGCAAGGAATGTTGCCAAAATAATGCATGCATTCTGGATACCTTCTAATTACTTGTTGCACATCACGCAAGAACAAGAAGTTCAGGGTAACTGCTCAGCGACAGTCACAGTGAGGGATACGCCACAGCACATGGACAAAGTAACAGGCTCGATCAAGCTCACTACCTGATGATGCAGTACATGACAAATGAATTAACAGCAACATCGAAAGTGCTTTGAGGAAGTGCGCTTCCCCTAAAGCAATGGAAAGTACTATATGTGTCGTGGTCCAACTGTTCCAGATTGCCCTAAACATTCAATAGGCAGCCGGAGCATGTGAGCTGTAACGCTCACAATTATTATATAGTCATTAGCATATGATTAATTACGATATATAATATTCAAATGCATGTAACAACAATAAGTAACTGCTGAAGACGCCCAAACCGTCACGTCTATGCAACGAAAGGCAAGGAATTGGGTTGATCAGGAAGCCAACGTTTAATAGAGGTATGTTTTGCACGAAATACCACTTCTCGATTACAGCTAAGAGCCTGGAAGCAGATGTGGTGCATAATGCCAAGAAAAATCTCGGCATTGTCTGCGGCATTAGAAGTGAGGCTTCACAAAGTGTAAAAGTTTGGCACAAGAGGAGAAATCTTGCAAAGGGGTGAACGAAATGATCACGTAGATTAATTATTGGATGAACTGTGCACGAAAGTGAATTCTACTGCATGTTTTTGAGATTCAATTAATTGCCTGTCAGTTTCCGGAGGGTCACCGGTCCCAAGTGAATATTCCCGGATCCTTTTGCACATGGATAAGTAATAGCCCACCCAGAAGGATGGCTAGAGCTTTTTGTTCCAGCAGTTGAGGGGTCGGTAGATGCGCCTACCGAACCACCAGTTGCAGCCAAATCATCTGCCTTTCCCTTCAACTCTTCTGCACCCTGACCACCCTGCTGATTTGGGACTGTGCCTTTGTCGTCGGGTGCTGTTTCAGACTCAGAGACTGATTCGTCCCTGATAATTGGCGTGGCTTCATTTTGTTGATACACAATTTCCTTGGCTTTGATATAAGAGTGAGGTACGTTGAGTTCGTCTAAACGATGCCGCATAAATACTAGCATATCATTATATGCCTGGATGCACCGGCGCAGCTCTTCTTTCAAATCCTTTTCACACTGATTGTGGTCAGTAATTGTCTCTTGGATAAGATTACAAATTGCTGATGACACTTCTGGAGGTAATTTGGAGGAAGACTGTGCAGATTGTATTTGCCGGAGGCTCGAATTTAGCTTTGCAAGTGTCTCCGTTTCTTGTACCCTCAAAAGGGCTGCTTGCGCTGCAGTGCTTCCACTAGTTTCTTGGTGTACTTGTTTCAAGCTTTGTTGCAGTTGACCAATACTGCGGCCGATTATTTTCTTTTGGTGTTCTAGATTCCGAACCTCCATGCGCGCATTTTTAATGTTCTCTTCCATCTACACGCACAATGACTATTTTTGATTTATGCATGGATATTGGGGAGTACACACTCGAGTGCATGTACACTTAGAAACTAATATCATGGGCAGTTTGCAAGGCTGTTCAGCAAGAGGTGTTCCAAGGAAAAGATACCGTTTGATTTCTTTTTTTGAGGTTGCGGAGAACTAGCTTGTCTTTTTCTACAAAACGCAGCTGCACTTTAAGTCGTGCTCTGCAGCGGACAGCAAGCACAAAAGAAAAGTGCTACGCTTCGTGAGTAGACGAGAGCGCAGACTAGCACTGGCCAAAAGGGAAAGTGAAGTGATTCTGGCAGCATGCAGACGGACAAAACAACACTTGACGTCTGCTTACTTTAGGGCTTCTTGCTCACGAAGAGGTTCCCGAATTTTTGCATTTTGGGCTGTCATTTGCTCTATTTCTTTTTTAAGTCTTTTGTTATTGGCCGACATCCTCTCGTTCTCGGCTCGTAGCTTCTTGACAAGCTGCAAGTTGTCTCTCGTAATGTCCTCATAATATGCTACCGGTGGAGAGATTCGTACAACAAACAAATACCAAGCTCTCGCGTACTGAATCATGAGAATGAATCAATAAAAGTAAGACATCTACCAGTGGCAGTATTATTCTTTGAAAATATTGCAGATGTATTCCTACCCTTTAGCCTGCCAAGCGCCTCTTCATTGAATGCCTTAAGCTTATTTTTGTGGCAGTTTTTTTGCTCTTCCACCTCGAGCACGGCTACGTTTTCGTGTAACTCTAGAGACTCCTCCAGTTCCTGATTGCATCAGAAGTTCAACTGCGAGTGCAGGACACTGGCTTTGTGGCTCTCATTAAATGTTGTTATACTTGCCTTATCCGGCTGCGTTACTTCCTAAAAAGCACTACTTATACCTGTTTCTGTCGTCAGTGTGTTTTTCTCCAAGTACGCGCTATGGCATACCTTCCGTTCCCTGTCGCATTGCTGCTGCAGCTCTTCCGTGCTCTTTTCGAATGCTTCCCTAATTTTATCTAGATGCTGAAGAAATCAAGAAAACGAGAACTATGCTGGAGATACAGAATTGCCAAGAAACCACTTTGAAGTGCTGTTCCCACTCCAAAGGAAGGAGAAACGGTTCAAAAGCATACGGCCAATGAACAACTGTCGAGCAAGGAAGGCACAACTCAATTTGTGGCAAGTCTACTGTCCCCACTGTGATGTATCCTTCACCAGGCCTAGTGGCTATCGTAGAGACACTATCAGTCGTGCCGCACTTGATCTAGATTTTTCTTGAGGGTTTCCACCTCTTCGTTTGTCTCCTGTGCCTCTTTTAGAGTCATTGCTTTGAACTCCTTACTCCTCGCTTGCGTTGACTCTAATGCTTTCTGAAAGTACTTGTCAGCTTCAGCTATTTGCTGCTGAGTTGAAGCAAGCTGTGCTTCCTCTTCTAAAGTCCCTTGTACTTCTAGAATGTGGACACGGTTGTCGTATGCGGCCAGCTCCTCCACGTGTGCAGCCTCCTCTACTGCTGCATCCCCATCCTCCTTCTTGAGAACTAGCTCTATCTTGTCAGCGCATTTCTGTGTCGCTTCGCGAATTCTTGAAAGCATCGCCTATATGAAGTCCCTATCACACTTCCGTGCGAACTCTCCATAAAAAGCCGATTCACGTGACTAAAAGCAATACTTCTGTAAGCCTGATAGCTTTAAACTACATGATAATGCCGTAAACTCACTGTTTCCATCTGCAGTTTAATCCTGCCATCCCTTGTTTTATCGTGCAACTCCCGAAGAGCCTCCACTTCTTTCTGTGCCTTAGAGCGCAATTGCTCGAGTGTACGAAGCTCCTCCAGTTCGGACGAGTCCCCCTCTGGCAACGAGCCAAGATTCGCAATATGTGGCTATCAGTGTGATATGTACTGGTCAACTGCCTGAGGTTTTCCTTATGCGTTTGCGGATAAAGAGCAAATGCTTTCTATATTAAATCTTTGGTCTAATCTACTTAAATTCCTTCCTACTAGAATGGTACGCCTGGTTACTCCATACTACTGCTCGCTTCTAAGAAGGTTCAGTACTATCTACTGCCCTTTTAGATGGAGAAGTATGCAGTTTAAAACGGGCAAGCGTACCCCCGCCTGCATTTTCTGTCTCCTGTGGCTTCTTCGCGGACATTGTCGGAAAGGGTGTATCCGCTCAAATCGAATATCTTTTTTGCGGCTATCGAACCTTGTTGAATTAGAAAAACTGCCTCCTTTTAGAAAATATCACCGTAAACTAGCAGGCTGGTTCGAATCTTCTTTATGGACCAGTGGCCTATGGTGTTAGGAACTCGCAGGAACTTGAAGTGGTGTGGAGTCTATTGGCTTCAATTCTCCAAAGGGCCACAAGAAAAGACGGAAGAGGAAATAAAACAAAATTTTCAACTTGGAGCAGTAAACTTGTATTAGTTACTCCACACTATATTTGCGAGCAGCCCCAGAAGCCCCATGGTGCTCGTTTGCTGCATGCTGTACTAATGCATGCATTCAATAAAGTTCCGATCCATGGCCCTCAACTCATCAACTCACATTTAGCTCTCTAAAGCGGTTTCGCACGGGTTAAATCGAACAACTAATATATTCACTGAAATGCCAGCGGTGCTCACTGCATGGCCAGCATAAAGTATGTCAATGCGGTAGTCGAACCTTATTCTATAGTGGTAATCCGCATTTACACTTATAACGGAGTTTTTTTCAGGTTTCACACAGTACGTCCTGGGTGTTAGCATATTTGAAGGTTTCAAATTGATACAATGCTCTTGCTAGAACTGATTTGTGTGGGTGGTGGCAGCCTATACCCTTTGCGCATCGAAGTCGTGTGTTGTGGAAGCAGACACAATTTCTGCTTAGTTGTGCAGTTTATTTCGTATGTATCGCTGCTCATGCCAAAGCTCTTAAGTGTCTCTGCTTTTCATGCGTCTGAAAACCCCCAAGCGTAATCACATTACTGCTGTCAATATTGCTATTCTAAGTTGTTCTGGTTGCTCATCAGCTTAGCACCTCATAGAGCGCTGTTATCACTAGCTGTAAAGTTGTGGCTGGGTCGGGTGCTGAGCATAAAACCCTTTGTAAATAGGGAAAGAAAAGTTCGGTAGTGATAATAGAAACTTTCAGATGTGTCTGACTCTGCGCCACTCTAAACATCACTGTCCTCCACAGCTTCCGAAGCGAGAATGACCTAATCTCCCAACAACACGCTTGGCATCACATACAGTAAAGTTTCTGCTGTGATTCCCGAAACTTCTTTATAGGAGCAATATTTGTGGTATGGTGAATTATCTGTCTTGGTGGCAAGTCGACGGTGTAAGCCAGCGTAATAATGCGAGGCCGGATAGTGAATGGCGCTAGCCAGCGCACAGCAGGTTTCTTCCGTTGCTCTTTCCCTGTGCTCTACGAAGAAAGTGCAGAATTGAATATGAGATAGTAGAAGCCGAGACAAGAAACTTCCAATCGTTCGTTCTGGCGTACAGGCGTACTGGTGTACTGGTGTATAGGCATGGGGGCTACGCCCAATGCCTCTGTCTTCGCTGGGTCTAGTTCGGCTTCTGTTGCATAGGCTCGAACCCGTAGGAAGCCAATTGCTTGCGTGGAAAGCGAACACTTCGGTGCTTTCACAAACAATTGCCTCTAGCGGAGCAGTTGCAGAGCACGCTTCCGTGCTGCATGCTCTCTTGCACACTGCGGCTTAACACGAGCACATCATCCAAGTATGTTAGCTCCAGTGATTTGCCTCAGGAAGTCCCGGTTGGCCTGTCGCTACATTTGGGCAGGTGCATTCGCTAGCTCAAAGGGCACACAGGTGCACTCTAGTTTACATGTGGGGCTATGGAACCCTGTCTTGTGTCTATCTTCCGGATGTGTTGGCATGTTCACAAACACATCAGCCAAGTCAAATGGTTGATACACTGTAGAAATCTGTAGACAGTCGAGGCGTTTGTCCATCTGGAAGATAGCAACTTCTGTGCGAGTATGACTTTGTTGAAGGTGTTGAAGTCGGCGTACATCTGCCGCCCTCCATCCTTTTTTATCGCTAACTCTGGGTTATTTCCAAAAGCGCTAGTTGAGGGTTGAACCTTACATGTTGTTAGCAGTTCATCTGTTTGCCACTCCATATTCTCTACATGTTGAGGGAGTTGTCGGTACGTTGGAACGAAGCTTAGGGCTTCCCCCCGAATGGGCTCGGTAGGTGCACTGGAAGTGCGGCGGCTATCTATATCCGCTGGTAAATTTTTGATATTTAGTACATTTGAGGAAGCTTCCTTTTATTGTGTCCACTTTTGCTGTTCCTTGGGTGCTAACTGGAGCGTTCACGAGTACGCGTTGCTCTATGTTGGATAGCCCAAGCATACTGGGCTTTGCACCTCTTTCTATAAACCCAAACCCATAAAGAGACTCCTGTACCTTAGCCGAAGACCGAGCCACACAACTACCTTCTAGTTTTCAGGAATCCTGAGAGCAAAGGAATAAGAACCCGGAGATGGGGTACAGAGGACCAGTTTTATCAACAGTTGCACGACGCCTTGCTGCAACTCCTGCTGCAAGGCAAACTCACATGAAGGCTCACCCCAGTCCCCACTTGACGCATAGACTAACATTGCACAGAATGTTAAACGCGTAGTTGAGCATCATGCGAATATAAAAACAAGGAAAAGGGCAAGCATTGTGCACACGCAAACCAGGCAGCTTATGCCTTCTGTAGCACGTCCTATATGCAGTTGATAAGTTTACTCCCACTTCTGCGCAGACTACCTACTAACAGATAAGTAAATACCTTACAGTTGTCTATTGAGTTAATGCATTCAGCAAAGGGGTGCTTGGATTTGAGTACATGCGCAGTTGCCGTGCAACACGAGTTGAGACGAGGTGCGCTGCAACTCATACTGGGCCGCTTCCTCCCCCGTGCGTAGGCAGCCGAGCATCTGGGCGCAATGGATGCCTAGGGGCTGGCGAAGGAGGCCATTCGCTTTTTGGGACTATTATAACAATTTGGCCTTTTGGAGCACTCCCCTAATAAGGTCAAGGACTCTCGCTACACCTCCCAACCAACACACGCCCCAATGCAACATTGCAGGGCGACCTAGAGGACATGTTGAAGGCATGCTTGGGGGATCCTTACCAAAAATATGCGTGGAAACGCCATTCCCAGTAGGGCACGGAACACAGGACTGTTCGCTTCAAACTCATGCCGGTGATGTAGTGCTCCGGGATCATGCATGGTTTCGTCTTATTATGCCAGAGGCGGTATTAGATGACAACTAGGCACCGAGAATTTCCTGGAACTACATCCCCAATTCTGGTTGAAAATAACCTAATAGTTACAACAGTTCAGCCGAGGCGGATACAACAGGCCAATATCACTGAAAAGAGCAAAAATATGAATGGTAGTCGCTATAATCCAACTGAGTAACAGATCACTACTTATATTTTATCCTCTTTTCGGATTGCATGCCGGTTACTCTCGTATTCGTGCCCCATGCACTGCCGGACACTTTTGTAGTTCCTCTAGCGGTAGCACACAATTGATGGTGTATACTACTATATTGACCACAGAATATGTACGTTTCTTCGAATATGTGTATTATTCATGCATCTATTCCTTTGATTCTGTGGACGGCCGACGGCAACTTTTCATAAGAACATCGTAGCCAGTACTGGCACTGCAGTGCGCGGTACTACAGTGCAGGAACATCACACACAAGAACCACAGCCCACACTTCATAATGGGCGGTTTATATATTTAACTTGCATCGTGTAAGTTTAATAATAAGCGGGGCATTTAGCGTACAAAGGCTGAAACACCGTTCAAGACCTCGGTCAGCGGTGCTCCATGGCCATGGAGGGCCCCACGGGGTACCCTCAGCTCCCAAGTGAAAGGGCCTCAGGTGAAGAGCAATATAACGTTCATAAACTGTGTTAGACTGTAAATGAAACATAGCAAGGTCTACTCAGAGGAAGAGGTAGAAGAAAAAAGGGTCCAAAGGTGTGTTCTGCCCGGCTGCGTGACACTAGGAAGCTAACGCTGAAGAGGCATAGCAGCTTCCATAGTGACTCTCAACGAATTCGTCTTTTTGAGCCCAATCCTTCGTCCAGAATTCAGTGGGTAGGGGTCAGGACTGGATCCAGGGCTATCTTTATGCGGTCAAGTGTTTGAAATCGACGCTGCAACTTCCGTCTCGAAACACAAAACGCATAGCGGTACTCTGCTTGTGTAGATGCTTCTCTGTTCTGCATCTGCATGACAGGGAGCAGCGTCTTGGCTTGCCCTGCAGGCCCTGATGGGTCCGCTACAGGCCTTGGTGGAAACGCCGAGTGCCTGGGGGGCCCCATCCGGCTGGGTGCCTCCCTGCGTGTTTTCGAGTTTTTCAGCGGCATCGGCGGGCTACGTGAGGGTCTTAATGAGGCGCTCGAAAGCCTGCGACGGAGAGGGATTATTCAAATCCCAGCGGAAGTTGTAGGAGCATATGATATAAGTGCAACAGCCAACAAGGTGTATGCTCACAACTTCAAGGCATCACCAATTTGTGTTTCTATAGAACATCTGTCCTTGCAACAGGTAGATGGAAAGGCAGACCTATGGCTACTGTCTCCTCCTTGTCAGCCTTACACAAGGGGAGGCAAGAAGCTGGATAGCCGAGATGGCAGGGCCACGGGTTTCTTGCATTTGTTGCAGCTGCTCAGCAGCTGCAGCTCTCCTCCTTTGATGATATTCTTAGAAAATGTCAGGGGTTTCGAGGGATCAGACACCTGGAGGCGCATGCAGCAAGTGCTCTGTAGGCAGCATTACCAGGTTCAACACTTCCTCCTCTCCCCCACACAAATAGGCATTCCAAATACAAGGGTCAGATACTACTGCCTCGCCTGTAGGCAGACGACCGAGAACCTGAAACAAGATCTGCAGTCGTTACTCCCAGATCAGCAGCAGCAGCATCAGCAGCAGCTGTGGCAGCAACAGCACCGTGCGTCTGTGGACCACGACCAGCAGCTAGAGCAGCAGCAGCAAGAGAAGCAGCCACAGCAGCAGGAACACAAGCCGAAGCAGCAGCAGCGATTTCATGGCGAAGAACAACAGGACATGCCTCTAATGTTGAATATACAAGCACCTCAGTTGCAGCTAGTGCCACCCGTTATACCTTCAGGTGCACCTGGGTCCCCCCCGCTTGCTGACAGCTTTCAAGCACGTTGCATAGGGGATTACTTGGAGACAAATATTCCACAAGAAGAGCTGCAGGCTCTGCACATTCCTGATGCTCGTCTCTGCCGTTTTATTGATGTCGAAGCGGCTGCTGATACAGAGACAGGGAACCCAGGACGAATGGGGACAGAGATACAGGAGGCTGAGAGCGGGGCCGGGCATAGAGATGCAATCACAATAGACAGAGAATATCGTTCGAACTTCAGCGATACAGATGGAGAAGCCGAGGATAAAGGGGGGGAAACAATCTCTAAAAGAAAGGCAAACACTCCATCTTGTAACAGCAATGGCTTCAGGCTTGAAATAGTCAGCCCCGCCCATACTGCTTGCGGCACATTTACCAAAGGGTACGGGCGCAACCTGCACTCTGGGGGGCCCCTCCTTCTCGTTTCTAAAGAGCAGCACAAGCCAAGGGGCCCTGCAGCAGGAACAGCTGCGGCAGCTGAAATACCAGCTACAAAAGCAGCAGCAACAGCAGACGAAACGGAAGCACCAGCAGCAACACCATCAGTTGCAGCAACGGCTGCATTGATTGCTGCACCAACAGCATCAACAACACCAACAGCAGCTGCAGTGCTCTCTACAGAAATGTTAGAAAGGAGCCGTTTCCGTCGTGTGCGTGTTGGGGAAACTATTCGTTTTTTTTCATCTCGAGAGTTGCTGCGGCTGCATGGTTTTCCGGAGTCTTTCGTCTTCCCTTCATCTCTGCCTTTTCGAAAGCGAGCAGCTCTCGTAGGCAACTCCGTTAATGTCAAAGTAGTGGCCCTCCTACTAGAGCACCTGTTGCTGCAGCACCTGCAACAGATGCAACAGCTGCAACCGCGGCTGAGCTCTTCGGAGCAACTGCACGAACACCCTATGTAGCTGTCGCCTGTCTTCTGGGGCAGCGACTGTCCGTTGTTTCCTGTGCTAACATGAAATGGCAATCGCTCGCCGCACTAGTAAGAGGACTCGGGATTTACTATATTTAGGTATTAGCCCCCCCGTCAACCTGTAGTTTCTAACTCTACAGTTTGACGGTACGGGACGACCGGATGAATGGTGAAACGCCTACACGTCTATAGCCTAAACCCTTGTCAAACGTACTGCGCGGACAGTGCGTGTGCGGTGTGCGGGCAGCTTTGCTACACGTAGTGGCTTATTGAAAATAGTTGGCCTCAAATGGCAGCAATACAAGTCTCTTTTTAGCGCAGCGTGCCCCTCTGCGTGCAGAGGGGAGTTGCAGCAGCCTGAAACCACTGAAGAGGACCTCAGGAGGAGGCAAGGGGTGCCTGTGCTCCAAAGGGCGTCGTAATTCTGTCTGAAGCTAACCTAACAACCTGCCAATGAGCCACAAGAAGATCACCCGGGGCCCCGGGAAGAGAAGAGGCACAAAGACCCAAGCGCAGCACCGCGGATCCAGGTGCTGTCTACTGCCGTCTGTTCTGTGCTTTTGCGGTCCCAGGGGACACGCATGCATGGGGCCTGCCAACGCCGCTTGTCCCTTGAAATACCCCTCTTCATTCTTTCTCCCCGTATCTCGTACAGTGTGGAAGGTAAGAAAGAAGACGAGGGGGGGCCTACAGTGTCTGTCTGGTGTTAACCAGCACATCAAAGAAACTTGTAAGGCGTCTGATAATTCCCATCAAATGCCTTCCCGTACATTTTTCTCTCAACAAGGTTAAAATCCAAGTCATCGAAGTATGGATGCTGCATGCACTGCGGCAGGTCATACCGGTTCTTGGTATCTGGATCGGTCATGTGTTTGATGAGATCCTCTGCAAGGTCCCTCTGTGGCACATACAGGTCTCCCATCCACTCTAGCATTTCTCTAAAAGTGACCCCGAGGGCGAACACGTCTGTTTTATAGTCAAAGACCTGATACTCGCTATCAAACGTCAGCTCGGGGGCAACATAGTTCTCCGTAAATATAATCTCAACCTCCTCTCCGTACATAATCGCATACATTCCGCTTCTCCAAAAGCCTTCAAAGTCTGCCAGCAATGCATGCCCATCATGACTAACGAAATAGTTACACCCCTTAATGTCTCGATGCACCCAGCCCCGCTTATGCATACCCCAAAGCCCGTAGATCATCTCAGCGAATGCCAGTCTCAGGGTCACCTTCTCTGGCATGCGTCGCGTGTAGAGAGAAACATCTGCACGGGCCCGAGGCGTTATAAGGTAAAGCGTACTGCCATCTATGTCCCTGTAAGCCCCCAGAGCGGGAAGTGACAGTGGCAGCCCTCTTGCCAGTCTCTGGTGAGCAAACAACTCAAACGCCACTTCCTTAGCAGTACACCCTGTAGTGGACTTCCCCTTAATAACAATCCCCTCCTCCCGCTGTGCTTCCGTCAGCCCCAAGAAAGCCGCTAGACGAGGACGCGGCTTGGGCAGTGACATCAATACTACTGCTTTCCTCTCTAAACGTCTAAGTAAAGGACGAAGCTCAGGAAAGTCCAACTCGTCCATTATCGGCAGATTCCGTACATAGTCGTCCCATGAATGTGGCACGTGGCCTGCAACAACCATACATACACTCGCACATGCAATACATACTTTCTGCATGCATTCGGGCATGTACCACTGTACGCATATGCCACCTCCTTTCAACCCCTATGGTCTGCCTATCAATGCACCTTTCGAAGGCATCACATAAACAGATGAGGGTTCGCATGCATTCTATACACATACACGCACGAAAAAGCATGCCATCATGCTCCCTCAACATGCAGGTATTACCCAATGGGTACATGGATTTCGGGCATCTGACTGGTTGGGCCCCATGATACAAGATACTTACCCATTATCTTCATCTTCGCCTTACGCAGAGCCTGAGACGGGCTGTGATACATCTCGCTAGTCTTGCGCCACAAAGCAAAAGTAGAGAACAGGGACCCCAACGCTCTGAAGGCACACAGAAGCTCATGAAGTGCATGCAGTGCTCAACGCCTACAGCGCACCACCTACGTTGACGCTCCAGGTTATAGCATACACAAGATACATCTGCTCGTGTGCATGCGTAACCGATAAACAACAAAAGAAGAAATGCCGGCTGCTGCTGCTGCATGCACGTAATCAGGGTTGGTTGGGGCTGGCTGCATCCCCCGCTGTTGTTTCACAACCGCATTCGGGAAGCGCAAAGAGCAAGACGATCCCACGGAAGAGACTGGAAGCATCTACTAGAAGGAAAGAGTTGTTGTGCTTGGGGACTGCCGTGCTTTTGTTCGTCTTACAGAAGAAGGCCACCCCATGCAGGCCCAAGAACTGGAACGGCAGGCTTAGGTGATTTCCCGTGCCTCCCAGCCCCAGTTCTCCGGGCTTTAAGACGGCGCAGGTTGGGTCCTACAGCAGAATTATCTGCCTCATCATTGGCTTCTTGTTCATCATCAAGGGCCTCCTCCTCCATGACGTTTTGCTCGGGGTCCGCAGACCCAACCTGGTCTGCGACAGCATCCTGGTGCAGTTGAACATCATCTGCTGCTTCGGGTCCAGATGGCACAATGCCTGAGACGAGGGAAGAAGAACTCGCGTCTGAAGAGCCGACAGCCAAAAGGCTGCAGCACAGACTCGTGGAGAGAGCCGCTACGAGGGCCGTACGAAGGCTCATCTCGCTGCGGAGAGATGAAGGGGATAAGCAGCGGCTAGGATGGAAGGAAAAAGTGCGTTAGAGCATAAAGACGGAAAAGGAGCCCCGTGGCATCGACGCGCAACGCAAAGAACACAGACTAGCAAAAAGAGAGACGACTTGCCAGAGAAGGGGAGGGGGGAGAGCTGCTAAGGGACTAGGCCCCCTCCCCATAACGCGTCCCTCCTTTCTGTCCTTCCCTTTGCATAAATAATGGGACCTGGCGCAGAAGGAAAACAACCCCGGATCTCACCGCCTCTGCCGCGGTATGCACAGCTCAGCCACAGGGGGGGCGAGCGGTCGGTCAGAAGGGGAGGCTCAGTGGAGAACTGAGAGGAAAGAGGCAGCCATAAGGGCTACTGTGGAACAGAAAAACGCAATATAAAGCAATTCACAAACAGCAGCAAACGCCGCTCTGCTGCATCCTATGCTCTTTGCCCAGCACCCAGAAACGAGTCCCCTTGCCTTCCCCCGCAGCCACGAGGGCTGGCATTGCTTGATGTACTAAAAGGAAGGGTACGATCTATATTTTTTTCCTTATTAAGCACCCTGAATTATAGATATTACTATATAGTTAAAACCATTTAATAAACCCTGTATAGGTACTAAAATTATTCTCCCGTTATATCTCGCTGCTTCCTCCCCTCTATACCGTGAGCTCTCTGGAAGCCCCAAAAGGCTTTCCCTTCCCCCTCGTGCTCCCCGCAGGTTTTGAAGAGCCAATTGAGGCGTCTTTTCGATAAAGAATTAGAATTTTGAGCTCAAGCTGTAGTGGTTTGGGAAAAGGCACCGGCCTGCGCGGAGAAGAAGTGACCAACCCACCGAAACCGCGCGCGACGCCACTGCCCGGTAACACAAGATGTACGGTTAGGCTGTCACCGCTCGCTTATGATTGCACTTCGTCGTGCAAAGTTTGGATCACATGTTCACAAAAGTCTGAATATTCTACAGTGTTGCTTATCTCGAATTTAGTTGGTTACGGTGCACGCAACTATTGGAGTTCTAATGTAGCGGGGTTGGCGTAGAGTGGAAGTGAGCGGCTCTGTTTGTATGAATAGTGGCTGCCGGTTGCCAACTGAGCGCTCAGAAATATCCTAAAGGTGTTAACCCATTCAACGAAAGGGTACTTGCGCGTGCTTTCGTGTGGGGTAGCCTTGCAACAGGAGTTGCTACGAGGCGCTGCAGCAGGTGGCAGACACTGTCTGTCACCACTGCCCAGCAGCATCAGGCAGTTGCACCGCATTTCCCAGGACCCTCAAGTACCTCGAACTATTCGTAGTATCACAGCATGTAACAAGGTTTAGCACGGAAGAGCTACGAGCCCCACCCGTTCACTGTGACGGTTTGGTGCATATCAGCGACTATTCGGGAATACTTCCTGCCGCTTTAGGCAGTATCTAGAGTATGTCAGAGATTCTGCCTTTAGGCGCATTGTCGCATTGTAACGATCATACCCAATAAGGCGAAACCTGTTATTGGGTGGAAGCAGTTCGTGTAGAGTGCCTCCGCCTTTGCAGACCGTCT
Source organism: Eimeria zaria (assembly GCA_904066265.1). Lineage (NCBI taxonomy): Eukaryota > Apicomplexa > Conoidasida > Eucoccidiorida > Eimeriidae > Eimeria > Eimeria zaria. The sequence continues at coordinate 4,096 of CAJFCY010000247.1, read as the reverse complement.
AGAGACGATGGAAGCACTGATGTAGCACAGTGGAGGCGTTCTTTCTTCGTCAATCACCTGGAGGAACGCTTTGCTTCAGCATGAAAATCTTGAAGAAAACCCGAGAGAGCATAGCAGGAAACTACGACAAACGAGGTGTGGTATTAATTTCAATCCGGGCGACGTGTATTTAGTGGTTTTGCATGCTCCTCGAATAGTGCAAGCGAGCATTCGAATAAGCTCGACATGCTTGTCTTATCTCATTTTCTGTTCATTTTCGAGCAGGCGAGCTGGGAATTTACAAGTTACTTTCAAAGTGAATATGCCGCCATACCATTATCGATTTTGTAAATGGTTAATGAAATGGTAGATGTAACGAGAGTCATTGATCTTATTAGACGACTGTCATGAGCTGCCAACGCTTATAATAATAGAGTCCCCCAAAGCAGCTGGCGTCCTTCCCTAGCTCTTAGGCATTCACTGCACGGCAGGTCGACTGCATACACAGGCGGAGAGGAGACGACCCAGCATGAGTTGCAGCACACCTCGCTGCAACTCCTTCTGCGCGGCAGCCCCACATGCACACGCATCCAATCGCCTTTTTGCTAGATGCACTAACTCAGCAGGCAACTGTAAGGCACTTACTTGCCCGTTAGTAGGTAGGCTGTGCATCAGTCGGAGTGCATGTCTCAACTGCATCTAGGGCATGTTATAATAGATATGTTCTCGAACGTTTTCCAGAAAAATGCTGCAGTTTCTTGCAGGCAGTTGCAATATGGAGGAGTGAGATCTTTTACATGCGTGCAACAGCACACAAAGGACGCAGAAGGCAAGAATATTCTGTTCATTTGTCAGGCTACCGTCTGCTGGGAGGGTCCCCTGCTACGAAACTCAAGCCTGTAGTGCTGTTGGCTTTCGTCGGCAGCTACGCATTCGTATCACTGGATGCCTTTACTGCTCTAAGATCTAAAGGAACAGAAGGGGCAGACATTTATCAGAGGCTGAGAATCACTTAGGCACTGCCTAGACAAAAACCTAACAAATTACTAACTGCCGATGAGCTGTCCAATCTCTAGAGAGATGGCGGTGTCTGTGAATTGTTTTACAGCACGCTCCCAGTGAGGCACACAGTCTAGTCGAGCAGTGAATGTTGTGGTGTGAAATGTATGTGCTCTTAATGAGATCGTGATGCAGTAGGGAATGTAATACCGTCGTATGGCGGAATGTTGTAGTGTGTTATCCGTAGCTGTACGCCTCAGGAACACTGAACGTACTATTAAGGAGGCTACGGGAAGAGGAACCCTAATACTGCGAGTTCGGGAAATGAAAGGGTTTAGTGGAAGTGGGGCTGCCGGACAGAACGGAGAAATGAGTGAAGTGTCCCACGCACTTTGTATTGAAGAAAGCCATGCGGACTCTGTTCGTGCTCATGAGAATATCGCTATATTGGCGTATTCCAACGCAGCCAAAAGCCGGGAGACAGGCTAGACTGGCATATTTGATTCAGGCATTATCGGATAATGTTGAACGGTTGTGCTGCATTTTGCCGATTTTTGCAGTGGCGGTTGACCCCACGGAAAGTCTCCAGCATCTTCAGCCCAATTATCTATGCATCAATACAATAGTAAGCTGTGGCATTCCATAAGGGGCATATTCTAAGATCGGAGAGATTGATAATGTATATTCAACGGTCTCATCGTACTAAACTGCACTTCTAATGAGCTATATCCGGGTATAACCAGAAACATTGTAGCATGCCTTACGTGGACTCGAACCGTGCACTCCTTGCACGGCCCAACAGTTGAGACGTTGAGACGTGCGCTCTAGGCGTGTACACTGGCTGATGCGTACACTACCAGATGTGTTCAACTATTGCCTATTGAGTTAGTACATACAGCAAAAGGGGGTCTGGATGAGCCTAGATATGGGGCTGCCGTGCAGTACGAGTTGCAGCGAGGTGCGCTGCAACATATGCCGGGCTGCCCTAATTCCCCGCGCGTAGGCAGCCGAGCGGTAGCGCTGTGGTTGCCTACGCCCTGGGGAAGGAGGCCAACTGCTTTTACGGACTTTTTTCTTATAAGTACTTGGCTTTTTCGCAGCTCACGGTAGTCCTTTGATAAGATCAAGGACTCTCGTTACAAACATATTCTGAGATGACTGTGGGGAGGTTTGGTAGTTAATCCACAAGCATCGCATGGTGTCTAAAATTATTGTCGTTATACTGAACGGCTAACCAAAGTGCGCTGCAACTTTTGCGAGCTCTCTTAGCATGACAGTCATTATCCTGTTCTACTCCTACTCCCTTTGTTCCTCACCAGTGTACACGTTGAGCTTTCTGCCAGCCGCGCTAAATGGTCATTCCTTTTTTCGAGATGGAAGAATTCAGGCCAGCCCTCACTGGCCAACGGAAGCACCCCCAAGTAAACGAACTGCAATTGGGCAACTGAATTGAGCCATGAGTAGAGGGAGAAATCATCTTCTTATGAATATTGGTGTTAAGCAACTGGGCCTCCGCACCACTGTGCAACAGCAGTTAGTGTCCTGAAGAAATCGAGTTTCCCGGAGAGACTCGCCATGTGATTTCCTGCATTTGATTCCCATTACGCAATTGGCATGAAAACCTTGCAAGGGCAATACAATCGTAAACGGTGTTGCTCTTGTTGCACGTGAGTCAGTGTCCGTACTTCAGTTTCACAGAGTAAGAGACGCGTCCAAGAAGCGAGCATGCCGAGCGCTCCTTGCGCAAAGCAGCCTGCGTACTAGCGGCAGGAAAATACACAAAGTTGAATGCGTTTAGAATGCTTGGGAGAGGAGTTTTCAAAACCTTCGAAAACTCCCCGGTAGTGTAAACCCGTGGAACACCCTTTTTACGCAAATCATTCAGGAGACGGTATTATTTCCGTAGGTGTAACGAGAGTCCTTGATCTTATCAGAGGACTATCGTGAGCTGCTTAAAAGCCAAAACCTTATAAGAAAAGTGTCCGTCCAAAGCAGCTGACCTCCTTCCCCAGACCTTAGGCAAGCATAGCGCTGCCGCTCGGCTGCCTCTGCATGGGGAGATGGGGCAGCCCAGTACGCGTTGCAGCGCACCTCGCTGCAACCCGTGCGGCACAGCAGCCCCACATGTAGACACATCCAAGCCCCCTTTTGCTGCATGCACTAACTCAACAGCCAATTGTTGAACACTTCCTTTTCCGTTAATACGTAGTCTGCGCACCAGTCGGAGTACACGTCTCAACTGGACGTACGGCATGCTACAATAGGGCAATCGATCAAACAAGGAAAAATGATACAAGGAAGATGAAAAAGTATGGAGTCGCTTTGTAGGAATAAGTCTCTGGCCAGTCGCTGCGCGTTCCCTCCAAAAGTCTTATTAGTGTGAATTGGCTTTTCCTCGGTTGGTTCAGGTGAGTGGATTACGAAACGCCCATATCTTGAATGTTCAGACGAGTAGATTGTGCGTTAGACGTATCAATACCGGGCATGCTATGAAACTTATGCACTTCTCTCCAAGTCGGCATTGTTCTGCTGCTTTGCCTAGCCTCGCAACTCGTACGTCTCTAACCGAGTTACTGCTCCTTAGGAATAAAAACTTGCAGTTACAGTAATCGTTGTATGGGACTATTTAACGTAAAAGTTCACTAATTTTGTCCCCTACTGAACGCCTGCAAACACTCCTTGGTATTTCTGCCCATCGAGTACCCAAGGCCACTAAACTCAGGCTTCCTCTTGGACACAAGATACGTCATCGGAAATTTACGTAAGTCGGATGCGGAAGCTCAGGTGACCGTCATCCTTAGCATCAGTCAAGGCACAAGCCCGTCCGGTCAAAATGGCAAAAAGACCTATAAAGTCTGCTGTGCTGCAGAAACCGTTGAGCAGGCCTTCTAACGCTTGCACTTGACACCATGGAGCACAAAACCCCCCAAGAGTATCTGCACCGAACTCCGGGGGAGCGAAAGGTGACTGCCAGGTTCCATATACGCCTGCCAAACGTGATAAACCGTGATAATTGCTTGCTTGCCTTAGTTTGCGTTGAGGGCCAGAAGACGTTACACCAGGATTAGCTCCCTGAGCCCTTCTCGTGCATACTTAAAAACCCTGTACGCCCCCCACC
>CAJFCY010000246.1:0-20615 GCA_904066265.1 Eimeria zaria | reverse complement strand
TGCAACAAAGTGACAAATCCCCGTACACGCTGGTCTCGTCGACCCCAACGTTGCCCAGGCCAGGCAAATCACATTTCTATTCCCCAAAGCCTTACGGCTGATATTATCAATCTCGACAGCGGTTAAGTGCATCCCCGTTGCCTTAGGGCTCGCCGTCGTTCCGGTGAGCGTTATTTATATTGCTCCAATTTCACGCCCTCAAACATGATATTCCTACGCACTTCCTTTAGAACGATCGGACAGACTCATGCGTTGCTACACCTACACAGTGCGTCACAGCATCTGCTGGACTTATCGCGTTGGGGTTCAGAGTTTGTACGGCACAAAAGGCACAGCGTACGGCGTTTTGGCCATTGTTTGTCCCTATGTTAGGTCTACCCAACCACATCTTCCTGCCACACGAGCCAAATGCATGAACAAGCACGATCCCTCTCTGCTGCTCACAGCTATGCACTTCACACGCCACTCAGTCATGTTTCAGACGCAGCATATTGAAACCACCTCTCCAGATAGACGCTCTGGCACTCGGCCACCCCTGTACAGTACCCTTAGTGCAACCCGTGGACGCGAAGGAAACACACGCACTCGGCGTCGAGCGCCTCAACAAATTCAAGCATTTCGATTGCATCCCGCACCAGAAAATGCTACACTACCGATGCTTCCCTAATGGCGCCAGTAGCCCACTCAAAGCTGTACGGTTTGTATCGCATGACATGTAGCCCGCGACGAACCGCTGCGCAACGTCAACACGCGGGCACGTGAGAGTCCGAGCACACCCATGTAAGCGCTTTTGCAATGTCCGCAAATCCAACGGCCAAGGAGAGGACCGAGCTGGCTCCATCGTAACACAGAGTATTTGCAGCAAGTCAGACGTCAAATGCAACAAAGTGACAAGTCCCCGTACACATTCCTCTCGCCCACCCCAACGTTGGTCAGGCCAGAGAAAGCACGGTCGTAGAAACAGCACGTCTATAGTTTAGACGTTTTGCCTCGGAGGTGGCTGATCAACACTCGTCACGCTAACATTTAATGAAGGTCATGTCGGTTGTTTGGCGTACGCCACGCACGTTAGATTGCGTGGATTTGCCCGAACACAAGCATTATATTCATACGCACCAGCTTTAGGACATCTGAGCATATCGGATATCGCTACAGCAAAACGTCCCGTGGTCTCGTATCGGGTACCGAATTCATTAGAGGAGTGGAATGGCACAAATGCTCCTCTGCTTGCATTCCAGTAGGATTTGGTTTGCTAGGTTGTGCGCAGCAGCCCAAGTCATTATCCCACGAACTGCTTTAATCTAGGCGAAGGCCTGAGGTAGTCAACTAGAGAATTGTCAACACTTTCTGATTTGTTTTCTGCCATCAGCGAATCAGCTGCACGAAGCCTAAAATAAGGTCCAGTGTGGCTAACACAACAAATCCCCGTACTTGTGCCAGTTGAGTCGTAGCTTACTTCCAATCCAACAAAGGCGTTATCTCTCTCCGCAGCGCAGATGGCTTGCGTGCCTCTCCAGTTTAAAGCCAGTTGGTTTTCGTTTGCGCATCCAACTATGTTCATCGGGGAGGCACATGCAACGATTTACTGTTAAACGCACTCGGCGCGTTTCCCATCAAAGCGTGGGCAAATATCGGCACCATACATTTAGGCTGCCACAAGGAGCAGCGTCACTACGTGGGCAACCGAAGAACTGTGGCAATAATTATTTGATGTGCCAGGACATTCCTGGTTGGGCCTTTCTCACAATGCAGAAACGTTATACTATAAAACACTGTATGCAGCCCCATCCTTGCGAACTTCGTCTTGAAAAGAAGCTTGTTCTCTACGCCGGTACTCAGACTTCGTGCCTTTGGACCCACATTTGTGCGTGAGGACGCCCGTGCAAAGAAGCAAGCAAGAACAATCTTCGCGGTGTGCTCGATGTGAGGCTGCACAACGTGCATCGTACTAACATTTACTGACGCTTGGCGCAGTCAAGCGTTCATTTAACATTATTGGACAGCATAGTAACATTTACTGAGTACGCCAGAGAGCTAATTGCCCATTTGCTAGAGATTGACGGTGATGCGTCGGTCTTGCAATCCTGTCGCATCATGATGCACTCCCGGCAACGATACAGCTCTCGTCAATCCTGCATCCAGAACTTCAGCACTAACAACGAGAGAAATTACACAATACACCCAACAGCATGAATGAGAGAAATATCAACCCTTTCTACAAACATAGCCGGTAGATTCGTTCTTTAAGCAGCGCAATGTGTAAATATACCTTCTAAGTGACTAGTCTAGCTGCCCGCAGGCGACCGCCTCCTGCTTGCGACTGCGCGTGCAGAGCATACTGCCTGGTTCGTTACGCTGCCGTAATCAGAGCATACATAAGCGCCTCCTGCTTGCCGCGAACAGCAGCGTCTGCTATTACTCATATATCCTTTGTGTGTTCAAGGAAGCATGACCTTTCTGCCTCTTCTCACCCTTAAAACAACCAACACTTGTTCAAACTGTTCAGGAAAAACGCACTAGGGCTGCAGCATATACAAGCTTGTCACATATCTCTCCTGGAAATTGTGGGTAGAGTTAGAAGCACGCGATTCTTGCAGAGCCGCAGTGCTTCGCTGCTCTTCAACCACCGGCTTATCACCATGGCAGCATGTTTAGTTCGGTCTGCAGAAAAGACGCAGCCAAAGCTACTCCATACGAATACTCCGGACGTGATTAATGTCAGAATGTTCTTCAAAAAGCTACGCTCTCCTCAAGGACTTGTAAAATCCTTGCGCAGCCGCTGCACCATTCTCATAATTTCGGAAACCTCCGCAAGACGGCATGAAATACGGTATCCAAGCTAAAACTTCCTGGCACACATTTTTCCCTTCCCTGGTGAAGCACTACTAGGGGCAACTGCGAGCATGTTTCCAGCTGCAGAGCCGCGGTGCCGCACGCGCATCACCTAGGCACCACCATCCTGCTATGCCAAAAACGTACCGCGTAGTTGCAAATCGCCTACGTTAAAGCTCCTCCATCGTCATTACATTGCGTCTCTTCCTTTCACATACTGAAGAGCCTTACACCCCACCAAATTGCCCTCCAAAGAGCATAAGCGCCTTCCTGGTGCTTTTGCCAACCGGTTAGCTTGGGGGATTCATATATCGGCGGCATCATTTAATGCGCAACAATATCACCTCAGCGCCGTGCATCGCCGCGCAGTGCTGGCCAGCCACACTGCTTTTCCACGCGCGAGCTGCAGAAAGGGCGAATGCACCTACCTCCACCGAAAATGGTCTAAACTGCGCAGCTGGCCGCTGGATCAACTCTCCTGAGAACTCCTACTGCACGCCGATGCATAAACACTCTGTCTGCTCAACTGACTTTGCAGTACACTGCACTTGAGAAATGCCAACCATACAGATTGAAAAACACCTAGACCCACCGCCTGTCGTTGCAGTGTGCTTATCACCAGTAGGTCGAGCATACTGCTCCCTTTTTGCAAGAGGATGCATTCGCGCGTCCGTGCTTACCCCCCCCTTTTTCCAAAACGTAAATATCGAGCATACTTGCTGTTGCATGGCACAGCCGCTGAGCTGCACCGAAACTGTCTTTCGATCTATTGTCAACGCATCCGCTGAGCGTAGACAGTGGAAACATAATTTATCGCAATGAGGTCCAAACGCGTACGTGCAGCACGCGGCACGGGGTGGTACCTCCCGCAGCACTTCCTTACAACGCTGCGAACCATCACCCCATCCGCTCTTGTGCAAAACACGCATCAGCTCGTAAATGTGCAATCACGCCATAGCCTCGCCATTCGCATGCACTACCAGCCATACTGTTTCTATACACACTTGCTGCGCGTAATGCAAACGCACCAACCTCTACAAAAGGCAGCGTCATCCCAGCAGTTTGTCGGCTGGCTGACGTGGCTCAAGACTGCTGCCGAGCGCATATATGGTCTACGTGGTCGACAGGCTCTGCAGTAGAGTTCAACTGAGTATGTCGAGCGTACATTCTGAAGAACACCAAGACGCGCCGCCTGTCGTTTCCATATATTTGGCTCCAGTATATCAACCTTGCTGTTCTCGTTTTGCAAAAGCATGCATCCGTACGTTTGTGCTTACACCGTCTTTATTCTCCAAAACCTGCAACTCAAGTGTACTTGTTGCAAGACACAGTCGTTCAGTTGAACCGGAAGCGAAATTCGACTTATTATATATACGTTCGTCAATCATATTCAGCTGAAATGCATGCAATCGCAATAGCCCCCAAACCACTATTTGGAGAAAACGGCATAGGACGGCGCCACCTCAACACACTGCGAGCTGTGCCCCCACATCTACCGTATTGCAAAGCAAGTATCGCGTCTTCAACACCCGACGACGGCACAACTTTTCCACTCGTATCCTGGGTTCGCTTTTACACTTCCAAGTACCATCAATAACACAGAATCGCTTCAGTTGCAGTGCGCATCTGCCAGACTGCGGACTACAGACCTCAGTTGCTCTTTCTAATGCATTACATCCCAGCACCACCGTTCTGCATATCCGCGAGATAGTTTCCGCCTAGACGGCTTCTCTACACACTAGCTGCGCAAAGCGTAAATGCTCCTTCCTCCACCGAAAATGGTCTAAACTGCGCAGCTGGCCGCTGGATCAACTCTCCTGAGAACTCCTACTGCACGCCGATGCATAAACACTCTGTCTGCTCAACTGACTTTGCAGTACACTGCACTTGAGAAATGCCAACCATACAGATTGAAAAACACCTAGACCCACCGCCTGTCGTTGCAGTGTGCTTATCACCAGTAGGTCGAGCATACTGCTCCCTTTTTGCAAGAGGATGCATTCGCGCATCCGTGCTTACCCCCCCTTTTTCCAAAACGTAAATATCGAGCATACTTGCTGTTGCATGGCACAGCAGCTGAGCTGCACCGAAACTGTCTTTCGATCTATTGTCAACGCATCCGCTTATCACACTAAATGCGCATGAGGCAGCACAGCCCTCAATACTCCCTCTGAGCGTTGCGAGCCGTGGCCCCAATCCAGCCCAGTACAAACCAAGCTTCAGGTTTTCAATGGACCATGACGCCACTGGAAAACTACCTACGCTGACACTTCTAAACGGTACCGGGAGCGCAGGAGTCAAACTGGGGACTACAGTCCTCAGTTGCGCCTTTTAACGCGTGGCAAGCTCGCGCCACTACCATGCATCTCTGTGCGATGTTGATCAGCCACACCGTTTGTGTACTCACGTTCTGTATACAATACAAACGAGCCAAGCTCCAAATAAAATGGTTCCTGCCTCAGTTGATTGGCTGGCCAAGCTGCTTCAAGACCTCTGTCGCCTACCCACGAATATATGCTTTGTCGGCTGAAGTGGCTCTGCAGTTCATTTCTCTTGGGCAACGTTACGCGTACAGACTAGGAAACACCAAGACGCGCTGCCTATCGTTGCTTTACATTTAATTCCAGTAGATCAAGCTTGCTGTTCCCTTTTTGCAAGTGCATGCAGTTGTGCATAAACTCGCGAGTGGGTGCACTCAACAGGAATTATTTGGGAGAATAAGCCCCCCTGTTATTCTCCGGAAGTCGAGCGTACTGCCTGTCGCATGACACAGCTGCTCAGTTTCCCTGAAGCCGTTTTTCGATTTGTTATCTACACGTTCGCCTATCATACTAGATTAGAAAGCAGGTAGCCGCCGTAACCTTCAGACGACTGGGTGCCGCAAACTGCATGCGGTGGAACCGTCCTCACCACTTCTTTAGAGCACTGCTCGTTGCATGCAATCGAGCTCAACACCAACTAAAATTTTTGTTAGCTTTATTCGGAGGTCCCGACTCGCAGTAGTTCGCCGCCAGTTGTGAGTTGGCCACGCTTACCATCTTTTGAAGGAGAAGCCCGAAAGATCAACGCGTCCTGCCTGTAGGCATGTAGGCATTAGGGCTACATGCGCCATATGTGAAGAATGCTTCCAGAATCAGCTATTATCTGCTTATTACTCGCAGTGGCCTGTTATGCTGATGCAGGCCTCTGGAGGACTCGCTGGTCTTCGAGTGCTCATCTGGGCCACTCAAGATGATTATGAGTTAAGCGGCCAGCGTACGATCTGACATAGGTGAGTGCAGAACTGGTACTATGCATGCATCCTTCTCACCTGCCGATTGATATCTAGCTACGGACTGGGGCGCCCTTTAAATTAAACCCAGGAGTGCTGTTGCCTTGGATAACTCGTGAAAACCGTTTGCTCGCGACTTTCCGGAACATTTCTTTCTACTCATCTCTAGTCTCATCTAATCTACCTTAAAATGCACGCAAAACTCAGTTATATGGGAAGAAAGGCAAAACACTTTCTGATGCGTTCCCAAGAGGCTGCGGGAATAAACAACCTGAAGGTCAAGCCTACTGCCTATTGCGTGGCATTTCCGCATCGTCCCAAAGTAGCATTTTTCCAATAAACCACATTTCAGAAAACAATACCGAATGAGTTGGGCCGACTTCTGGAAATGCCATTCTACTATGTAGCAAGTTTGGAGAGTGCCGCAGCACTTCGTTGCGGCACCGCGACGCGCTTGTACCAGCAACGGTGGAGACTAGCATTTTTTTCCTGAGTCAGCATGGTCCCCATCCCCCAAGAGTTTCATATATATCTTTCCTGCACCCACAGTGTTAAATAACGCCATACTTGCTTCGGTATGAGGTGTTCCTACGCTTACAGCGACGGTGACATCTCATTGGCCTGCATCGACCTTACTGCGAAACGCTCACCACTTCCTCAAGGCGTATCAGCCTCTCCTTGTGCATGAGGGACACACTTAAACACTTCCAAATACCGTCGGAGAATACGTGATATTTCCATTTTCCCGGCGAGCCTTCCAGGTTGGGGCGGCACAGCTCAGCCTCACCTTTTAGCGCATGGCATTCTGGCACTATCACCACACGCGTCCGCACGATGTTGCACGATGCTTCCTAGCCACCGTGCCTCGTTACACACTTGCTGCGCCAATGGCGAAAGTAGCATCCTGCACACACGAATAAAAAAAAGCGAAACTTTGGTTGGCGTTGCAGGGGCACCTTTTCGACGCATCATGGCTTTTCCCTTGAATTGTAAGCAAATTCTAGCCCAAACAGGCACCGCATATGCTGCCGGCCATTATATCGACACCACCACTGTTATTATGCGTAGAAAATGATCGTACCATCTGATGGGTGCCACTCGTGGACCATCATGAAGAAATTTGGCAAATTGTGAGTGAGGCCAAGTGCATTCGCACGCAAGGCGCCCGGGAAAACGCAAAAGCATTGCAAGACAAAACTTCACGGAAAAGTACGGCTTTAGAAAGCAGCATTTCAAACTACATAAGTCAGCGATATACGTTTGCCGCTGCATCATGCAATCTAGCACATCCATGAAATGCCTCGGGCCTTCGGCAATCTATCTGCGCCCACACCTACCGCCTATTGCGTGACATCGACGCGTTCTTCCAAGGACCGCCTTTTGTGCGTCTTTAACCGTCCACGAGTACTGAATGGCGGTCAAATGGTTGTGGCTGCATCCGTTGGAGTAATGTATGAAAAAGCGTCTGCTAGATGTCAGATTCACAGTCAACCAAGCGCCTCCACCAGACGACCTACCTGTGAGCTGCAAAGGGCATGATCTTAGGCAGAGTTAGTTTTCAAAACCACCATATACCTTGACTTTTGTGCATGACGTTGTTCGTGGCCTGTCCGCGCTCCTCCGCGAAGGTTGCTTTTCGCCGCAGTGACCCACTCACAGCCTGTTACCCTTTCAGCAACCCCACTCAGTAGGCGGGAAGACATAGGCAATGCCTAGTATGAAATGCAGCAGGTATTCAACTGCATGACATTTTTCCACATGCTAAAAGCATTTTCAAGAAGCCGGAAGACAACTGGAAGGCACCAAATTCACTAGTTGCCTCGCATGCACTCCTCTGTTATTTCACTAATAAATCAGGCGTACGTCCTAGTGGATGGCACTAAAAGAACATGTCGGCTAAATTTTGATCGCACCTTGGAGTTAGCACTGTGTTGACTGTATGTACCTAGATGGTTCTGCAGCACCCTCCAAACATCCCAACTTTCCTCCCTGGTTTCGCCACTCCACGGTCGAACTAGTCCTCGAAGCTGCGCAAGCCTTTTTGCACGTCCCTAAATGTCCTGCAATTCTATTTAAGCTCACAGCCTGATGAGTGCATCTTTCGTATTGCAAAGTATCGCCCATCTGTTTCGTAACTGAGGCATTGGTAGCCCAATTGAGCCATTCGAAAGCAAGGGCAACTGCACAAGAGCAGTAAGAAAACATTAACTGCTCCATACGTTGGGTCAACATTAATATGCAGGAGCTGATTTGGGAAGGAGCCTACGTGCCTCTCATTATACGAAAAATATGCACGCCAGCAATATGCGTCCATGAGCTGGCTCGTGCGCATGCGCCAAACGGCATATTTTGCAGCTTTGCGTATCCGCCAAGCGCCTCGCCTGCAAGCATTCGACACTAATCTTACTTTCTGGCGAGTCACACTCCCGTTCCTCCATTACACGCTGGGTTCTCACGCGTTAGAGATTCTACTCCTGCCAAAACGAAATGAGACGGAAACGGGAGAATAGCTGCAATATGACGGCATTAGCGATCGTCGAGGTGGAAGCTGCATTATATGATCATAATTTAGAGAGAACCATTTTCATGCTTTTGCCATGTTAAAATATATTGAAGGCTCTAAATGTTGGAGACAACGCTGCCACGCAACGCCTACAAAGCCTTGCATTCGCAAACGCGTTCTAACGGGGCTCGTGCGTTTGCATGGAAAAGTATGCATACCCACTGATGTATGTCATCCCTGTATGACAACGACCTTGTGTCTCTCGTCTACATGATTTTACAGAAACAGGCACTACATCGGGCCGCAGGCTTGACTGGCGCTGTGTACCTTGCTTCAAGTTGTACATCGTCAGCAGTTGCCTGCCCTGTAAAGAAAAAAGGTGCCGCTTCCTACGCAGAAGCACGCCAATAACTGTTCATGCCTGGGGATGGCCACACAGTATGCGTGTCATACCTGAACCGTCACCTTCAATTATAGTCAAGATTCCAACCATGCTCGCTGACGTACGGCCTGCCCTTAGTGCCTTCGCCGCCTTTTGCTCGTGAGTCTCCAACATAAATGTCTGGGCTCAAGTTGGTCTTAAGGCAGTCCGCCAAGCGGATACATGATGACTGGCCTGTTTGTTATGCTCCATACTCGTTTACATACTACCATATTCAGGTCTTCCTATAGTCTAACGATACCCGTTTATTTTTCACGCGCTTCTGGCCCTTGCACGCGGCATACTGCTCCGAACGTACCTTCTAATATGCAGCCCTACCCGCAGTCTGCAGTGCATGCAACGCCATTCTTTGAGAGAACACGCTATTGGGTAGCGGTTCAGGATGCAATATTCCGGTCACATGTATGCTGCCTTTCTGCAACAAGCGTACGGGACCACCTGAACATCGACTTACAGCAGAAATGGGGCATCAGTGTGTAATAAATGGATAGCAAAGGGTTAACTTACAGCCTGATGCAACTTAGTCTTACAGGGCATATGCGTGAAAAGCCCAGCCGTGCACCCTGCCAATGTAGATGAGAACGAGCAGCCGTTGTAAGCCAAGGTTTCTGGATCGATGGCATTGGCAGCAATTTCCCCATCAATCTACCACTCTTTCTCTCATGCGAAAAGCTAACTGAATTGCCTATTTAAACAAGACGGATGGCTTGATGTCTGGCATGCACTGATTGATAGCCTACTTGCTAATATGCAAAGCTTTGCCTGTTCTACAACACGCATCTGCTTCTGAGTCCCAAAACGCACGTCCATGAAGCACACCCAGCTCACCACACAGAATATTTAGTGCAGTGCAAAAAGACAATATCCAGAGACAGCACACTTGCCATTTCCTGGCACCGCTTTCCTAGTGTGATTCCAAACACCATATCCTCCAAAATGGCAAAAGCAATAGGACAATTTCGTGTGCACAGTGCGAAACGTTTTGTTGCATCGAGTCCAACACAGCTCCTGTACACTCCGTACTGCCTGCTGCACAAAGCGCCTGCACAGTCATTGCATTCCTGCATCCAAGCAGTACGAAACACCTCCAGTGTTTGCTTTTGCTGTGCTCGCGCTTGAGATATAAAGGAAAAGCTCTTCAGGGGCAATTGCCGTCTTTGAAAGAATGAGTCAATGGACCTGAAAACTGCAGCAGTCATGCAGGCGATCCGGCCTTAACTGCTGTGATACTGTTTAATGTGCCTGGTCCCAAGGTCAATCGTACTTCCTAATGTAGCATTTGCGTAGAGGCATCTTGTATGCCTACTCAGCAACCGCTAGAATCATATCAACTGGAGGTTTGCTTCACCTGCCACGGCATGAGGGCCTGCTTGTGCTGTTCACGGGAAGGGCCCAACAACACCCAGATAGAACATCTAATTTTAACGCGCTCAGTAGCACCACCCCTTATGTTTTTCGCACTCACACAATTCTACAGAGGTAAAGAGAGCCCTGAATATCTAAAGGGGCGCGGTACTACGTCTTCTGCACCTTATCTATAGAGTGCGCTCACCTCCTGGTTTATGGCAGTCCGGCTTTACAGCAGTACGCGGCAGCCTTCCACTCGGAGCATCTGTGCAAAGCACAAGTGCTGCGGCAATCAGAACCACCAGGCAACATGCATACACGGCATGGCAATCCTGTGACAGCGAACGACGTCCTTCTCAAGCACGCAAGAGATCCGCTCACATTGTTATATGTTTGTTGGATATTGTACCAACTCTAAACAAGGTGAGGTATAAAAACAGACCAGATATTGCTTACTAGCTGACATGGCCCACTTTTTGCCTCTTCAAGTTCAAGTGCGATCCTCATTTAATAACTCAGCACCCACATTTAAAGCCCGCCAGATAGGAAGGTGCGGTACCAAGCAAACAACGCTGACTATTACTCGTGCAGAAAGGGCTCCAAGCTTTTGTCTGTGGCGTCCTAGGAAGTCGATGGTGTGTCATCGGTCAAAATTAATTCAGATGTCCATCATACTATCTGATTAGCCACATTCGACGACCCTCCACAGCAGATGCCATCGATACGCAGGACACCTCATTTGACCCGCGTCAACGTCCGCCGCTAGCAAATGCTAGCAAACGGTTCTAAAATGTGTTGATTGTTAGCAAAGTTTCCGAAGCTATCATCAACGCAGTGGTACTGAGTGCTGGCTGGCTCTACCTTTGAATGACTCAGCAAGTAAAAGAGAGGCTTTATGGTCTGTACTACCCTTCCCATGCTGGTGCGTGCAGCTCTGAGACCAGGCGTACTGTCTGCCAGTCATCAAGAAGAACGGCTCAAATGCAGTGGCCCAATATATATATATATATATATATATATATATATACGAAGTGAAGTCATCCCGCGACATGTTGGGGTGCACCTGAGGCACAGCGTACTGTCTAACGCACGTAGCCGCAGACAGTCAACGCAAGTCTCGTCTCTTTCCACCATTGCCCAGCTGCACTTCGGTCGCCAAACATATCTCAGGCCGTCAGGACGCGAACGCTGTCCCTACCATATGTCTAAATAAATGTGCTTGCAGCGCCAGACAACGGTTTCGCAGGTAGCAGCCCCTCCCCAACAGAGATGGTGCAGCAGGAGTAGTTTGAGTCCCTTGCATTTCTAAAACCAATCTACACCAAAATGCAAGAAAACGTCCTAGACCTCAGGCGTACTTTCTGGTCCACAACAATATAGTGATTCCACGTATGATTTGGGGCACCCGCTCCTGCACGGACTACACTGAATGTTAATGCAAGCAGATGGCTGTTGCTACCAATAAACAGCTAAAATGAATGACACGACTGAACGGGGCAGCATTCTGTGTTTCTTGTACAGAGCTTCTATCATCGCTGCAACAAACACGTCGCTTGTTATGCCATTAACCAATTGTGGTATGCCAGCTTTTTGAACCATTCCCCAAATGCCTTTGCAGGAGCGGGGTACTGGCAATACGCACTGCCTAATGCAATATAACGCGTTGGTGCCAGAACCCCGCTTTTCTGCACCAAACCCAACTCAGCTGCCTGAACGTTAAAGCACATAAGGTAAAGCAAAACTCGTTGCCGCCCTATCAGCCTCCTCTGCCAGTCCACAGTACATTTTGGAATTGAAACATATCAACAATACGGCACAAATCTTTTATTGTCCATTATGATGAGTATGCTAGCGAACCGTACACATCAAACGTACTGCCTGAAGCACCGAACCGAGCAGGCGTTACCCGTTGCCTGAGACGAATTCAGCTACTAGAAAAGGTATAGCAGACTCGATTCTGCCGTATCATCCAGCAAAAAATGGCGTCGCTGAATGGTGTGTCAACAGTGAGTTGGCTGACAGTCAAGCCTCTGTGCCTGCTTTATCACGACAGTATCATGGGCCGGCCATGATACTGGGCTCTGCGTGAAGAGTTGCCAATGCTAGCAGGCAGGACATGAAACGCACCACCTGGCACGTGACTTTCCATTTTGTGCAGGTGTTTCACTTCATTTTACAACGCGCTTGTCACTAAACTTCCTTCAAAGCTCAAAATATATTCCAGTCGTACTTCCTGGGGTGTGTGATCCACGCTGTTTCTTAGAATGTGTGCCGGACGCTCAGCAAGGAGCCACACACTAACGGACATTAAATGCATCCGTCCTGGACCACACAATACCGAAAATAAGCAGTGCGAACAGCAGGATGCCTCGCGAAGCACAACATCGCTTGTTTACGTTTGAAAGAGCCCATCATTGGAGTCCCCCTAGAACGACGGCCTGTGTAACACGCCTATCAAGCGTTTTTTATGCACTAGTGCATTAAGAGATCACGCGCACTGCCTGATACATTGAAAAGCAGTTCCACCGCAGTGAATCGATCCGCAACACACTACTGCACGCATGATAAGTGTCCGTTTGTAGAAGTTAGTGCTTATCTCCTTTTAAACGGACGAACATACGTATATGCATACCGTCCATACTGCTAAGTATTTACTAACAGCATATAAAAGCACCGATTATCTTGGATGAACGAGAACTGACGAAGCACACGCCATGCACATCATACATATTGTCGAGTGAACTTCAGGCGGTTCACGAACCTTTTCTATGCAGAACCTATAGGACGTCCCCTATGTGGACGAGGATTGCCAGAAATGGTCAAAAGTCGCTGAGATAGATGCACTCACGAGAAATCCCGGGGCCACTACTTTTTAGGTACCAAATAACTCACCAAAATCCACAATTTGCAATGCACGCCGCATTTAGTCTTACGGAAGCTTTTCAGAACACTGACATGCCTAAAACGTATTTCGACATTTTCAAGGCATCGGCACTGAGATGGCTGCGGCAGGGACAGTACAACGCTTTTCCATGATGGGAGGACACTGGGCATTTGCCAAAATTGCCGCTGTGATGATGCGAACGCAGATTCACTGAAATTGAAACATACAGCCTGATGCACGCGATGTACATGCATGCAATGACGGCTGTCTGAACAAGACGCGCCCAGCATGTAGAGAAGCATTCAGCACACACACAACATCTCGCCCTCGAAAACTCCAAGGCGCAAAAAACATGCCAACTCATCTAGACCACCTCCATATGTGTCTTATCCACTGTTCTGCTCACTTCCTGGTTTGGTATGAATGATGTCAACAAGGATGCAAACTATGGGTAGATAGATAGGCATGTGTCTCCACCCCGCCACGGTAGCCCAAGACCGATTTGTACGTCAGGAATGATTCCCGTGCAAGAAGACTGGAAAACAACAAATGTCTTGCCTGAAAGATGCAGCAACACCTTTTCAGATAAGGGTCTTTCTCGTTGCCTCGACGCGATCCATAATTCAAATTCCCTTCTGGCCGACTCAAACCTTCGGGTGCACAAGAGCCTCTGCAGAAGGTTCCGTCCATTTCCGTATGCAGCACAAGCGTACTTTCTGATGCACCGCACTAACGAGGCAGTAGATTCAGCACACGTCCATTCTTTTGCGAACACAAATATTCCTCTGCACACGAAATGTGGATGCGCATGAGCAGCGTCAACTGCAAAATGGTTAATAGAATTCTTCTGCGTAATTTTCTGCAAGAGCCCTCGGTAAGCAATTTGGTGACATTCCAGAAACCTGTTGGCTAACTCCTTCGCCTGTATTTTGCACATAAAACTTACCGCCTAGTACGTGGCAGTCCTTACATACAGAATGGAACTCCACTCCACAAAGGCGCGCCCTGCCAAAAACCAAACAATGCCAACGAATTACGCTTACCCTCTGCAGGATAACCTCTGCTTAGACAAATGCATCTGCTCAGCTCTCCTGCTTAGTATGTACTTATCCTATACAACTATTTCATCTACAGAATAAAGTAAGGAGGCACAAAAACATATGTGCGAGCCCTTCACATGATGCGCTAAGTCGCTACGCTTCCCAGCAGTGTCAAGGATCTCGCGACATCTCCACTCCATCTGCATCTAGATCGGTGTTCGTGAATAGAGTTTAGGGACCCGACGTACTCTCTGGTGCATCACACTATTCAAACGTGAAACGTCCACATCCTTTTCACAGCTTCAACTCCCACATCTCACTGGCCAACAAAGAACGTGCAGTAGTAAGCAGGGGGAACCAAAGCATGAGTGGCTCGGGGATGCTCGTGCACATCTTTATCTTTGGCGGGCTGCGCCTTGCTCTTGCAATGACGCAACAACGCCGGTTTTATCTTGGGGGTTCACTTCGTTTTTATGGCCTCTGACAAATGCCTACTTGTGCATGAATAGGGAAAGCGTACCGCCTTTTCGAGCAGCTCATTGGCGTCGAAGCTGCCCGTTATTCATCCATCAGCCACTCATTCGCGGCGTCAAAACACCGGTCTCGCAAACGTCAAGTGTGGGGTTACTAGCCACCACTCCCAACGAAAACGACCCACCTAGGGCGTTCAATACTGTAATGTAAACTAGCTGGACGTAAATAATTGACATGATCCCATCCCAGCCAATCAGTGCGTCCACCGCTGCTGTGGCCACATCCGTACACGCTACCTGGGGACCCAGCTTACCGCCTGATTTGTGGCGCTCCAAAAGAGCAAAAGCCCATTCATTAATAATGCTTTAATACGCTCATGAGGCCTCCACGACATCCACCACGGGCTGACACACTGCACCACTTAGCATGTCGCTTCAACGAACGCATGCGGAAGGGGCTTCTAGAGGCACCCAGTCCTCTGCCCCCAAATATGTCTCTTAGGGATCCCAGCCCAACGTATGCAGCAACAAACAATAAGCCCGTGAGGTTTAGGCAGCTTTTGGAAGTCCAAAGATTTCGTGTGGAATATCGAATATGCACTTACTCTCTAAATGGCGAAGTCCAGATTCTGCGCATTACACTGTCAATCATTTTCGTCAAGCAGGTTCCCCGCAGGCGTGCCGAGTGTCAAATTCCTCGAGCCGCCGCCTAACATCAATGGAAAACGATAGTAAGGAAGCGCAGAGCGATGATCGGCTTCAGCTTCAAATATCCCGTGTGCGCTCTACTAGTCATTTCCCCTTCCCTTCACCTACACAATAACGTAAGGAGGCACAGCAACATATGTGATCGCAGTGCGAGCTCTTCACATGATGCGCTAAGTCGCTACGCTTCCCAGCAGTGTCAAGGATCTCGCGACATCTCCACTCCATCTGCATCTAGATCGGTGTTCGTGAATAGAGTTTAGGGACCCGACGTACTCTCTGGTGCATCACACTATTCAAACGTGAAACGTCCACATCCTTTTCACAGCTTCAACTCCCACATCTCACTGGCCAGCAAAGAACGTGCAGTAGTAAGCAGGGGGAACCAAAGCATGAGTGGCTCGGGGATGCTCGTGCACATCTTTATCTTTGGCGGGCTACGCCTTGCTCTTGCAATGACGCAACAACGCCGGTTTTATCTTGGGGGTTCACTTCGTTTTTATGGCCTCTGACAAATGCCTACTTGTGCATGAATAGGGAAAGCGTACCGCCTTTTCGAGCAGCTCATTGGCGTCGAAGCTGCCCGTTATTCATCCATCAGCCACTCATTCGCGGCGTCAAAACACCGGTCTCGCAAACGTCAAGTGTGGGGTTACTAGCCACCACTCCCAACGAAAACGACCCACCTAGGGCGTTCAATACTGTAATGTAAACTAGCTGGACGTAAATAATTGACATGATCCCATCCCAGCCTCTCAGTGCGTCCACTGGTACAGCGTACCCTCCAACCTGCTGCCGCGGCCACACCCATACACGCTACTGGGGGTACACGTAACTACGTAATTTGTGACGCTCCAAAAGAGCAAAAGCCCATTCATTAATAATGCTTTACTACGTTCATGAGGCCTCCACGACATCCACCACGGGCTGACACACTGCACCACTTAGCATGTCGCTTCAACGAACGCATGCGGAAGGGGCTTCTAGAGACGCCCAGTCCTCTGCCCCCAAATATGTCTCACAGGGATCCCAGCCCAACGTATGCAGCAACAAACAATACGTCCGTGAGGTTTAGGCAGCTTTTGGAAGTCCAAAGATTTCGTGTGGAATATCCAATATACACTTACTCTCTAAATGGAAAAGTTCAGATTCTGTCCCGCTATACTATCGACCATTTTCGCCAGGCACGTCAATTCGATAAGCACAGAAACAGAGACTGTGGAGCCAAGAAACGGACAACGGAGAACGGATAAACATTTTGGGTACGCGCGACTTGGCGTCGTGAATTTGTGCATCGTCTATACCACGAGACAGCGTCCAACCTTCGCGTCTCTCGTTGAAATCCTTCACATTTCAGAGGCTCTAGAGCCACTGCCGAAACCCCCGGTTGATTGTTAACGCCTTTGTGTTCATGTAGAAGTTTCCTGTAGCGTCAAGCCGCGAGCAGACAGCTTCTGCGCCAGCTGTCCACCCAACCCGTACAGCGCGTGCCAATCGCAAAGATATTGTCATAACAAATCCCATATATAAGAAACATTTTGGAGGATGCTACAGCAAATATTCAATTCATGCCCACGGTTTTGGCACTCTACATGTGCGCGCGTGCACGCACGCTACCTGGAAAGCATCCAATGTTCGATCTGGGCTGCAGGCACAGTGCGTTCATGAGCCTTAAAGGTGCAGCGTACTGACGGGCACAGTTAAGCAGCAGTCTACAATATTGACCATTTCCCCGCAACGTCTTCGTTTTCCACACTTGTTTACCACTAATAAATAGCATCAGCCTTTCACCCCAACATTTGATTTCCAACAGTTGATTTTGTGTAGGGCTACCTTCCGAAAGGTAGTGCCTTCCTTGGAGCATGATCCCCACAATCCAAGGATTCTACAAAATATTTGGGATTCAATTTTATATTGTCTTGTGTACAATTGTGTTTCCGTATAGTTTTGTGTTCTGCCGCTTTGTGCGCTGCATCGCCATTTCATTCGTATGCAGTGTGTGCAGAGTCTGACGCATGAAGTCTCTGTGACCTCGTTCACATCCGCTGCTCATCCGTGTTCTACAGTGCACAACAACAAATCCGAAGATACGAACAGTAGTCTGTAGCCAGATTCCACTTACGATATGCCTCAATATAAGAGGTGCAAACTTGTCCTCGACCGTTCGTGCCAGGCAGTCGTACTTCAACACTTTCTTGCACATGGAAGCATGAACTGGACCCCTGCTCCCTTTGTTCATGCGTTGCCACGTTCATAGCCCCATCCACTGCATATTTATGAAACTAGCAGTCAAGCCTACCGACTTAAGCAGCCACAGAAAGGTCTCACGCAGTTGCATTCGCACTGAAACATGAAAATGTGTAACTAACGGGACACAGAAGTAAGTGTTTTGCACGCTGACACTACCTCACGTGTGGAGCATGGTAGGTCGCCGCTTGGGGATTAGGCGCACAGCCTGCTAGACGATGCAGCAGTGATGTCAGAGTGCCATCCCATCGAGCACTCGTCATGCAAGAATCGTTACCGGGAAGCAGTAGTAAAATCTGACGCGAATGAACTTTGGAGACCCTTATTCTACACGCAAACACTGTGCCTTTCAGGTGTTGTATACCACCCACCGTCAGTCTGTTCTCGCGTACAACACCATAGCATTCAAGTTGCCCCCCAAGCATAACCCATTGACGTACTTACAATACGAAGGGTGCGGGTTCGTGCCCCAAAGCTTTATGCATGGCTGGAAGCAAGCGGCGGCTGCACGAATAACGCAAAGCCCCAAAATCCCCAGATGCAGCAGCGTGCGCCTCTTCCACCAGTTATCTAGACGCAGATCGCAGTGCGCATTGCGATACGCTTCCGTCCTGGCGCAGTACGACGGAAATATTCATTGGCGTTTGTTTCGTCTTCATGCCATACTCTTGCCTGGTTACAAGCCAGGGGGTGCAGGCAACCAGTTACATGACTGGAACTTCTTTGCTGCTTGTGCGTCTTGCTACAACGTTGATCCACTTTCTACTTCATCTATTTCGGACACGGTAATTCCGCAGTTTTCTCTTCACCTGCAGCAAGTCTGGTGCTCAGGCCCATAGCTTGAGATGCAACCTGCTGATGCATGTCAGCCTCCGATTGTTAGTATTCTCTGTTGCAAATAGCTTGAAGGCAATCCAGAACTGATCCATAATGCGCCTTAACGAAACCCCTGTGCTCAAGCATGCAGCCATGCCAAAGTCAACTGAACGCCTCCTTGGCAATCTCTTTCCTCGTTTTCACATTCAGCATGCGTGCTCGTTTACGCGTACCTTCGCACTGCTGCTCGCACATGACCTACAAACATCAGGCGTTTCTGATGGCCCCTGGCTATACCCTGGGAACTGCACAAATTTATTCCACATACAACAAGCAAATATCCGTGGACCGCCTTTATTTTGCCACCAGAATCCACATACACTCGAACGCTAAATGAGCATACTAGGGCCCTACTGGTGTATATCGCAGGGACATAATTTTGCCTCACCGAACAGTCAAGCCCACACGCTCTTCTCGAGTGCCCATGTGCGAATATCCCACTCACGTCCTGTTGCGTGACGTTCAAATACGCAGAAACTATACACAAATAGACACTCTTCTGAGCGTACGGAAAGCCGATGATTCCTCGGCTGCATCAGTCAGTCACTGCTGAATAGGCAGTAAATATCGAGCACGTGGCGTGCGTAGCAATTGCTTGATAATACTATGCAAAACTATCTAATACGTTCCCGATGTAGAGCTTTGCGCGGCATGCATTTTCTTGGGTTCTCAAACGCCATTAGCTGTTGCAAACATGGAATTTCCGGCATCTATAGTTAACACCACCGAACGTTCCAGATTGTATATTAAAGGGAAATTCTCTAGCAGACAATTCAGCCAGATCAAGTGGGGAGCGGGTCTGGCATATTCTTCAGTACGTAGATATGCATTCGTCAGACGCATAACTATAGAATATCCACCAGATACACACAGGTGCAACGATATTGTAGCACTCTTCACAACGCAGGGCTCATATCCCTGGCCGCTCGTAGTCCGCTGTTTGCCCATAGAGCTTACCATCTGGGGCACAACACCGACGAGTAAGTGCCATACAGTCGAAGTTACAAGCTCACCCAACAAGCAAGTGTTGTAGCTCAATACTTACTGAAGGTCGAGTCTTCGTTTCGCTTCCTCGTCACCGCACAAGGCCTTCTCTTCCCTTGAACTACGGCGTCAGGTGTCTCCTGGTACTCGCTAATTTACTGGATGTGCACATTTCGCAGAGCCAGCGTACAGTCTGTTGAATGGGTAACCGTGTGCATGCTTAGTTTACCACGCAAAGCTTCGTAAAGAGCAAAGAGCAACTCACCACATTCAAAATACACTCACCTGCGCGATAATATCCGCTACCGCAGACGTCAATCGTCTGTTATAATATGGTCCCTTAAAGGCAAGATATCTTAAGCACTGCAAGCGCCTAGCCATCAATCATGGATATTCATTTTACACAATCTATGCACAATATAGGAAAGCCAGCGCACTTGCTATTTCGTTACGCATATGGTTCGCATTGTTCGTCTTCCTTCATAAGCTTTGCATGCTTGAACCCGAGCACAATCGCACGACGACAGGCAAAAGCACCAGCCCGCTTCCACAGGCAGCTCCCCTTGCCCGGGTTTGCATCCTGTAATGTGACAGATCTCGCTACTACCTCTCTTCGAACTGGGTGAAGAGGCGCAGGAGGTAGTACACGTACTCCCTAGAACATCAAGATCCGTTACGCGCTCTAATGGTCAAACTACTCGCACAAACACATCCTGCTCCCACTGCTCGCCTTCTGTTGTGGGCTTCGCTTGCTGAAAGCCAAACCCATTCGCAATTACAGACCAGCTTGCCTGTCCGCCTGAACGAGCAGAGTGCCCCGCCACTTCGGCTCGCATCCTGGAATGTTCTGGATCTCGTTGTTATCTCTATCTGGAGTCGATGTGCATGAATAGCAACTTGTGCACGTACAGCCTAGTCGATCGAGTTCCAGCAACGGTAGAGAATCCCGTCCTTATATTGCTCGCACACACACACACACACACACACACACGCACACACACACACACACAC
>CAJFCY010000245.1:0-20620 GCA_904066265.1 Eimeria zaria | reverse complement strand
CGAACTTGTATAAGCATGAATTGACCGAGGGGGGTCTGAAGGTGCGACTATCACCTCATTAGTCCCCAACACTGCGCCGCACGTTGCGTGGGAACCTGAGCGCTTCCCTGATCCTTCTGTTTGTTCTTTTGGCGGCGCTGCTCAAAGTCTTGTTTCTGCAACTCCTTTGCCCTTTTCGTTCGCCTGCAGTCACGAAATATATGACCTCGTTTATTGCAAAAGAAGCAGATGCGCTGCTCAGTGCGCCTTTCCGGCTTTCTGGGTGCGGAATTCATTGGCTGTCGTCGGCTGCTGCCTCTGGCCCCCTTCAAAGCTGATGTGGCGTTCACAGCTCCAATATCCATAGACTCTAAATCCGAATCGCTTCTAAACGAGCTTTCTCTCTTATCAGCTAGGGATGCTGAAGTTGCATTTTTTCTTTCTTTTGCACGAAGATATTCCATCATCTGGGCAAGTTCAACGCTAATGCCTTAGAGTTCCCTCTCTACCGCCAAGCCGGTCACGGATTGCCTCTCTCCTGGAGATAGCCCTGCGATGAATCAATTGTACAGAAGCTCCTGGTCTACCGCTGGGCTTCTGATCACCAGTTATGAGTATACCGTTCTATCGATAACGTTCCCTGCTTCAGTTTTCTCAGTTCCGCTAGAGCTTGTTCCCTTGCAGGCCTGGGAATAAACCTGCATCGAAACTCCCTGCGGAAAGCCTCCATGATCCTTATATGCTCCCGGAAATTGGAACCTTTGGTTAGGTGGAGCCACCATCGTCGTGCGTCCCCTTCTAATAAAGATGCCAATACAAGTTGTAATTTTAATTACAAGTTGTAATTCTAGGCGCGTTTTGGATGCGCAGGTACCAGTCCAGGGAAGCTAGGAAGTCCTCCACTGCATCTGCATCGCGACGTCCATCATACTTGGACGGCCGGCAGAGCCGGAGGCATTATTCATGAAGTGTGTTTGTTGAAAATGAACTCTGAACGCGATGCAGAAATTTGGTTCATTTGCGTGCTGCTGCACTTCCATTCGTCTGTAGCCTCCCCACACGAGGGCAGACCGTGATCTATCTCCATAATTGTAGCGAGAAAAGGGATATGCTTAAAACAACGAGTGAGAAAAATGCTTGCTTGTTTTTTTCTCTTTACTTATTTGTTCCTTTTCTTTTTCTACTAGTTACTGCTACTCCTTGAATTGCCAGGCAACAGCGGTGGGGATCGGTGTGCGCACCCTTCGCGGAGAACCATGCTGTGCTACCAAGTGTAACGATAGTCCTTGATATTCTTAGAGGACCATTGTGAGCTGCGAAAAAGCCAAATACTTATACGAAAAGAGTCCGCAAAAGCAGCTGACCTCGTTCCCCAGTCCTTAGGCAACAATAGCGCTACCGCTCGGCTGCCTAAGCACGGGGAGGTGGGGCAGCGCGGCATGTGTTGCAGCGCACCTCGCTGCAATTCGTGCTGCACGGCAGCCCCATACCTAGACACACCGAAGCCCCCATTTGCTGCACGTACTAACTCAGTAGGCAATTGTTGAACACTTCCTTATCCATTAGTAGGTAGTCTGCGCATCGGTCGGTGTACACGTCTTAACTGAATGCAGGTCACGTCTCGACTGCACGCACGGCATGCTACAGTAATTTTCTCAATCTATCCGTTCGCTCTTTTGCACAAGTTTCTTGGTGGCGTCAGGCTCCCAAGACGTTGCCCAGGGAAGTACTACACTTTTGTGTTGCAGAGCCGCAACAAACTACATGCGCTGGTACACTCGCGAGTTCTCTAGTCCCTTAACAGCTCTCAGCTTTCCTGCTTGACGTACGCTAGAACTGCATCCTGCACAAAAACTGTTTCGTTTGCTTTCTTGTTTACAGTACAGCCTACGCAACTGGTTATGGGGTTTTCTGGCGCTGCTGGACTGCAAACCCCACAGTGTAGCAAGAGTCCTTGATATTCTTAGAGGACTATGGTGAGCTGCGAAAAAGCCAAACACTTATAAGAAAAGACTCCGCAAAAGCAGCTGACCTCGTTCCCCAGACCTTAGGCAACAATAGCGCTACCGCTCGGCTGCCTAAGCACGGGGAGGTGGGGCAGCTCGGCATGTGTTGCAGCGCACCTCGCTGCAATTCGTGCTGCACGGCAGCCCCATACCTAGACACACCGAAGCCCCCATTTGCTGCACGTACTAACTCAGTAGGCAATTGTTGAACACTTCCTTATCCATTAGTAGGTAGTCTGCGCATCGGTCAGTGTACACGTCTTAACTGAACGGAGGACACGTCTCGACCGCACGTAGGGCACGCCTCAATTGCACGTAGGGCTTGCTACACACAGGGCCAGCCACCTTCTCAAAAACTTGTTGAGCAAGGAATTCTGACTCAAGCTTGCGCTTTTACTTGCTACGTCTTCAGCAAAGCACTCTTGCACAATATTTTAGTGCTAAAACACTACAATGGTGCTCAAATTCGACATCTAGATGGCTTGCTAGCAGAGAGAGTACAAATAATACACTAATAGAAATATGCCAATTAAACTCAGACGAGAGCAAAAGATATCTGGCGAGGAATGCTCTGCAGCCACCCAGGATCTTGGCCCTTGGCAGCCTGTAGCCGAGGCGTTGACCCGCCATGGGTCAGCAGGAGGGGCCAGCTTTATTACTCCCACTTTCTTAGGGTGATTTGAGGGGATAGGACTCAGGGATTATTCTTTGATATTTTGAGTTTGTGTCAACTGTTGAACGCAGAGTGCAGCGTCTACATTCGGGGATTTCACTTAAATCGATATACTCAGGAAATATCAGCAATGGCAGCAGAAAGCGATGCGCCCTATAGTAACGGAAAAGCACAGTGAGCACACTCCACGCCAGCAAGATCTTGAAGTCGTCGTATTGTATATGGTAAGGTCCCATCAGAAGTTGGTGATCTATCAAAAGCACAGGTCAGTGAAGCTTCACTCCGCAAGCCTGTATCTAGCGCATGGGCGGTCACGAATGCTCGACGCTCTAAGGCATTTTCAGAATACGCAAATAAGGGCCCCTCATATATAAAACCTGACATTACATTGTCTATGGTCAGCAAACAGTAAGGTAATAATTAGCTCTCAACACCAAGAAATGGAATCCGCAATTTGGGGCTTGTCTTGCATGCACACGGAACGGATCCAGAACGTGGGTCCTCAGCTCAAGCCATGCTCTCTTTGGAGAGCAAATGCTTGAGCTGATGCTCTACATTCTTTTATTGTTCGGTTCGGAAGAGTCACCAAGCTTGCTTCGGAAATTCCAAACCCAGTTGCAACAGCTTCGCCACAGCACAGTTTATCTACCCCGGCGTAGACCGGCCCTGCATTTTTCGTGCCTCCCAGTAGCCACAGCAGACGTCAAGATTGGTATTGAGCCCCGATTAACAAGACTGGAGCGTGCGTACACCTTGAGGTAGCCGTATTGGCCAGAACGGAAGCAAGGAAACTTAGCTGTACGAGCCAGTTCCGTCCTTCTTCCACTTTCGATATGCAAGAATATATTCTTCTAAAATCGTGCACAATTTTGAAAGAAGCTCTTGTCTCCGAATAGCGGCACAGTGTACTGCAGCCAGTAGACTACGGATATGTGTTTAAATATAGCTAAACATCCACTTATACGTCTGGCGTGTTTACACAGCGCCTATTGTTTGAACACGTCTATAGAGCATCAGTTCCCAGAAAGGAGAAATATCAACAAAACTGCAGCTGCCATACGGAAAGTTCCCCCGTCCCTTTCTGCGGAGTATAGTGCGAAACCAGAGTCGAAGCACGACTTGAACCGTTGCGTCGTCATAGACCAATGCAGAAATACCCCCTTTCTTTTTGCCATATGGAAGCGTAATGCAACGCTTAGTGCCCACAAAAATAACAGCACACTTTTACTTGAATGGCAAGAGAGAGATCTCCTGAGGAGGTGCATGTACTTGGCTAGGTGCAACTGCATGCGACCAACTAATATCTTATTCTTTAACACAATGAACCATAAGGATTTACTGGCTATCCACATGGGGTGTTCACAATTTTGAGCTTGCTGTTCAACAGGCGTTCGGTTAGCGGAGAACCTGAATTACAATGCACCGGCGCTGGGAGGGAGTTTTCAAGCTTCACGAAGCCAGTGTTTTCTAAAGGCAGCAAAGGCCTTGAAGCTGATACATCAGCACTCTTTAAAATATGGACAACGCGCGCCTAGCAAAGAATGCCGCTGATTGCGGTATTTACTTCATCCACTCGCTGGTCGACCCTTGGAGTGCCAAGTGAGTGACGCCGACCTGGTAGCCCCCAGTATGTCATGCATCGATTATGGGGAGAAGGGTTTAGACAGCAAGCATTACACGTGGACAAATGGCAGACCAGGTTTTGCTTAGAAAAGAAAGGTTCCCTTCGTGCAAAGCAGCAAAGCATGTGGATAGCGCCCTCTCAATTGCCATGATTTCGCGTATTGTGGATGAGCGGTCCAATAAGAGAATAAGCCTACAAAATCGGCTCATTCGTCCACAACACCTGCAAAACTAAGCCTCTGGTCGCCAATGATTGTGAACTGGTGTAGCCTGTGAAAACGCAAACTGGCAAATGTAGCCCCTTTCCCTTATATTTGGTTTTAAGACTTCTAGCGTTTTGGCGTGTGATTACCGTTCCGTTCAGCTATCTTCACCGAACTGAGTATCGCGGTACAGAATCGTGCACAGGAGACCACCTGTAAGGGCTAAAACAATTTATTGGTGTATCGATGAAGTTGATTCGAAAGCAACCGCAGTGTTCCCTTACAGCCAATGAAGTCTAGCGGCTGCCTTGTTAATGTACATGCGTTTTGAGCACCCGAACACCTTAACGGTAGGCACGTAGTCTTCTGTTATCCAGGGCACCACTTTCCAAACGAAGTATAGTGGGAATGCTCACCGAGCCTTGGAAGGCAATATACAGAGCCTTACAACTCGAATTATTTGCAGTAGCAAATTAGGGTTTATGACTCAGGTTTGACGTGACATTCTGCAAGCTCACACCTGAAAAGCCCGTGGCAGATGTGGAAGCCACTGTTCACTTCGTACTTTCCCCTAAGTTGATCGAAGAGTTGCAAAAAAATGAGTGCCGGCTTCAGTCGTAAGCTCACATAGTGCAGTGTGCTGAAACTTGGTAAAGACACCAAACGCACGGCATCACGTCGGCGCTGGTGGGCGGCGCAAATTGTCATACACTGTGAGTAAAGGGGATAAGGTTGTATTTCTTTTGAGGGCCAATATCGAGAACGGTCAATTTGTTAGCCTGGGGTGCAACTATACAGATACGACGCAGAAGGTCTCGTTTCCTTCCGCTTCGAAGGTGAACAACTGGTTCACACGCTGTCCAGGACACTACTGCCTTCAAAATTCGAGTTCTGGCTTGACAGGTGCAAAATATGCACAGTATTCCGCTTGGAGGAGCAGTCTCATCAAACAAATATTCGAGCTACACAATACCAATATATTCATCATACTGTTCCTTGTCGTGGCCACCACTCTGGAGTATCGATAACAGCGAGAACGCAAACGTGTGTACAGGATTTTGAAAAACAAACGGGAGGTCAAGAGCTCAGTGATGCTCCAGACGCCGTAAGGAGATATTTCGTTTACTCTCTACCAAGCGCATCTATTTGGCCATCTCAGTGAAGGGATTTCAACCGACATGAACGCTCACGAGTGTCTGCAGCTTTGAGCAAACCCGCATGGAGGCGCATCTTCAACAAGTGAACAAGCTGCTGCTTGAGCAAAAGACCGTCCTGATGGAGCAGGAGAAGGAACACCAGCACGCTATAGTACAACGTAGAAAAGTAGCCAAGTGGGAGGGGCCCACCAAAGGTGCCACGCAGCTTGGAGAAGCCCAAGATTTGCAGAGTGTGCTGACCCCTCGTATGAGCTTCGAACAGCAGTTGACAGACGATATGCTGAAGCGACTTCTAGAAAAGGTTTTCAGTGCTGCAGATGAAGAAAATGCAGGCAAGCATACACTTAGACAGCCGCATATACTTTAAACGCCCAGAATATTTTTCTCGGAGAGACTGCGCTAACCGCAATAATAAACTAAGCATTTGCACTTCTGGTAGCTTGGCATTTGAAAACTTTGCCGCTGTTTCAGGCCGTCTGCAGCATCGCGAGGTTGCGGCCTTGCTTTTTGCTTGTCCGCTGGGCCTTACAAGGTGGGAATTTGTTCGACTTCTCGCCGGTGCTCAAGAACAAAGTGATGGATGGATTGAATACGGGCCTTTTTTGGAGGTTCGACTTGCTCTCCGTTCAGCGGGACATTAGCGAGCGCGTAGACGAGTTCACATAATTGAGCGTGTGGCCTGAAGTATCAGATGCTAAAGGTAGTCGGTCGTCAAGTTTAGTTTGTTTTATTTTGGGATACGCCTAGAAAGCATGCCTTCCCTCTCTATGCTCTGATGTGCACTTTATGCACTTTAGAAGATTCCTAAGCTGCTCGACATGTTGAGGGACAGAAGAGAAAAAGCGCGACAGCGGTCAGGCCTTAACCCCTTCAGTGCTGACGAACAAGCCCTCTAGACGCAACACGAAAAAGAGTGTCTATCTCGCCGCCTCTTAATAAACATTATCTTGAGTAATATGAAATCTCTGCAGTTGCGTGAAGCGACGAGCAACAGCAGATGCAGTTGTGCTCCTCTTTCGTGAGGAATTGGATGAGACATTTAGGTAAGCGCCTTGCCTACCCATCTGCCTAACTACAACGTAGCACAAAAATGTTGGAAACGCATTCCTTCGCCTCCACTTTAAATATGTGCATACCCTGCAGGATGACTCGAGAGTTGCTTGAAGGGATGGGAAGTCATGTGACCTCAACAGGTGCCTGTGCACTTCTCCACCCTTAACGACTAAAATAAAGCTAACTGTTCTCCCCAATAATATAACGTCCCAATTTGTAGTGCTTTCTCCTACTGTCTGTTCATTGGTTAGGTTTGCTGAAGCGCCAAGAGTTGTATGCGGCTATGCAGCGCACTGACAAGTACGAGGCTCCCGGTGTGCTACCAAGGAAAGGCTTCATAAGTTCAACTAGCTCACGGAGCTTGCTTTCCACAAGGTTCCTTTAGGCTACATATATCGAGTCACGGCTTATGTGTTCTTGTGTTAAAAAAATCAACCAAGGTATTCTAGGCAAGACATGGCTTTCGTCATGCAAACAATTCCAGGAAACGATCTGGGAGAAGTCGAATACGAAGCGTTGCCAACTCTACTCCATGTTCTCAGGTGGGGGAAAGATGAAGGTGCCCCATGCAAAACAGCAGAGATGCGCTCACTGGTGAGAAACATTCGAATCTGCGCTATAATATGCTGTGAGCTAGGAGAGAGAGTATAAACAACGCCGTTCTTGAAGTTGACACGGATGCAATTGAAGCCGAGCTCACTAGGACTGCGATCGATGTGTGAGATGCGATCAAGCTCGACATTGAGGCCGTTTATGTGCTGCGCATGCTATCTTCAAAGTAGACCTGTCTTGCGCATATAACAACACATGTTGCTGCATTCTTAGGATATATATGGCGATAATGCTGGCAATGTGCAGCATAACACAAATATTAAGCTTTGTAATGGCGTTTGGCCATACGTTTAAGCGCTTTACAAGGACAGGCCTTCTGTGGTGTTTTCAGAATTGTTCATAGCCATCACAGGCAATGCTACGAGCTACTTGGCGCCCCACCTTGCAGTTATGGGTAGAGCGAGGTATTAAGAAAAGAAGTTGAGGTGTATTTTAACTTAAAAGAAAAGGAATAAGCGTTCAACTGTACGAGTTTGTTTCAGATGGGGATTACACCTTCTGGATTTGTGCCTGTTTGGACGCTGAGGGAGGTCCTCGACAACAGCGGACTCTGCCTGTCCAAAATGCACATTCATGTCCGTCATTTGCGCTTTCCCACGCACCACGGCTCGTAAACAGCCTGATAAGCCCCACAATTATGCCCAGTTCCCAAAAATTCACGAAAAGCTTTCTTTGGGGAGGTTCTACTGCAATGGGCTGCTGCAGGTGCTTCTCTGTTTGTCTCCTATGAACCGTCAAGGCCACGCAGTCTGGGAAGAATTTGTCGCGGTTAGATACACTTGCGAGGACTTGCACTCTGCGGCCTTCAGCCGCGGTGAAAACTTGTGGCAAAAGCCGCAAAAGGCGTTGAGAGACTTCATACCTAGGAAACAATTAACTGCCACTGTTACTTAGATGCTGATTCCCCTTTGTTCGTGGCATGTCTTTCGGGGGCTATGCTGCGCTTACCTTCCGTGGTGTGAAAGCTTTCTGCATGCCTGCAGGTTGTACAACGTGCCTTGCCACCGCTGTTTGACAGTGATTTCTTAATGGAAACAGGCATGCTCCAACTCGCGTAGCTTTCAGCCAGAATTAAAAGTGCATTTACGTATCAAAGGCAGTCAGACGTTAAAAGGAAATTCCTTGAGCGCTTCCTGAAGTCTATAAAGAAGATAAAATGGCTTTGGCATTGCTCTTCCTTTGTGTAGCTGATCGAATCAGCAAGATGATGGCTGACGCCGAGGCGCAAGCAGAATTTGAAGAACTGCGTGGACTTTCTGTTCGAGACTCTAAGCAGAAGCAACGGGCTAGCCTTGCAGCGCGCCGTCGGAGCAAGCTGAGACCTGCTTCACACGCTCAGCTGCAGCTTACGGCTGACGACGGAGATCAGGTAAAAAATGGAATGTGAGGATACAAGGTTCTGGGGACCAACTGACTGATCATACAAATCTGTCTAAAAGCGACGTCCCGTGGTCTGCATTTCAGGGGGAGTCCCCAGATCGTGAAAGCGTAGAAAAAACACTTGTGCATCTATTCACGGTGCT
This sequence comes from Eimeria zaria, assembly GCA_904066265.1. NCBI lineage: Eukaryota > Apicomplexa > Conoidasida > Eucoccidiorida > Eimeriidae > Eimeria > Eimeria zaria. Next base: position 11,791 of record CAJFCY010000245.1, on the reverse strand, counting down.
TGACGACCGACGGAAGGGTAAGGCTCTTGCTGATCAATGCATAGCAGCATGTGCTTCATTTTAGTCGCTACTGTTCCCAGTGTACACTTGTGAGAACGTTAATGCAGGCTCAGTGCCGGCTCAGGTTTTTGTTGGAGTTATGCACTACTGGTCAACGAGAAACGGGAGTAGTTCTGCCTCAGCTGAGTCTGGCAGCCCACTGCCTTTAAATCCTGTGAGTTCTTTAAGCGGCGGTGCAGCGTTGGCTGCGGAGCGACGATATGCCGACATCGTAATGAGCTGCCGATTGACTCCTGCCGAAGTCACAGGGTTTGTTGCAGAAGCAAAGGTCGACCCATTAGTGCAAGAAATAAGCTATACAGAACATATAAAAGCATGGGTTGCGACAATATTTGAAATCAGGTCAGCAGAGCGCACTCAGTGTTAATGATACATATTGTGATGCTAGGTCTTAAAATCGTTCCCCTGTTGTTTTGCGTTGGGTTATATTAATGCGTCTATCCTATGAAGAACGCAATGCCGACGGCGTTTTTGGCTTGTACGTGGTGCTTCAGGAAATCACACTTCTGGTATAGTGTCTGTCACAACTCATTTGATGAGGGGACAGTGCTCAAGCAGAGTTGAACAAAATTTAATTAACTGAAAGCACTTGATTACTCTGCGAAGCGCCTCTTGTCTTGGCCCCATTTGGCCGGCTGTCGGAGAGGGAGGTAGCTCCAAGTGAGAGGTTTTGGAACTATTGGTGCACTGCTGCCGTGGAGAAGCTGCTGTGATAGCCTAACCAAAGTTGTCTTTGTAGCATGCCCTACGTGCAGTTGAGACGTGACCTACGTTCAGTTAAGACGTGTACACTGACGGGTGAAAAGACTATCTACTAACGGAGAAGGAAATGTTCAATAATTGCCTATTGAGTTAGTACATGCACCAAAAGGGAGGCTTCGATGTGTCTAGATATGGGGCTGCAGTGCAGCACGAATTGCAGCGAGGTGCGCTGCAACACATGCCGGGCTGCCCCACCTACCTCCCCGTGCTTAGGCAGCCGAGCGGCAGCGCTATGGTTGCCTAAGCCCTGGGGAAGGTGCTTAGCTGCTTTTACGGACTCTTTTCTTATAAGTATTTGGCTTTTCCGCAGCTCACGGTAGTCCTTTGATAAGATCAAGGACTCTAGTTACAGTCTTCGTTTACGTCGCCTTCGTACACCACCGAATTGCAACGAAAAGGCTCTATTATTACTTCGGCTTCCTTCATGTGCCAGAAGCACAACTGTTTCGCGGTAAAATGCAACCAAATGAGGTGAAGGAATTACCAGTGGCCAAAGTGAAACAGCAAACGGGACTTCCTTTCCTGCCGCCGTGTAATGTGCGTTATGGGCTCGTACGCCTAGCAGTTGAATATGCCACTACGGCAGTTGCACGATAGTCAATTTTCCCTTTTTTGTACAACCCGAAAGAGTAAAACACGAAGCGCATATCACCTTCGTCACTATTGCACCTTTTGGTGTACTACAAAATACGATACAACAGTTCCGTAACTGTGCAGTGCACCTTCATTTGCGTACTCTTTCTCTAGTCTGCTGCATTCTGTTTCGAACAAATTTAGTGGGCCTTTTCAGGTCTACTTCCCCTTTCCTCAGAATTTAGTCAAGCATAAACTGAATCTGTAATTGTTTTCGCCCAAGTATGGCTATTTTTAGCCTTACTATCCATCTGCGTATAGTGCTTTAGGTCTGTGCAGTTGAATTTTACAAATGGAATGGAATTACGGGTGAAAGCCTTAGGGGATTGCCAGCGTTTTCCAGCGACTATAGGTCTCGAGTAAGTGACGATATATTAGCAGGCACGCCAAGGGGTGCTGAGGCCACTGCACTGGCTGTAGGATGCGGCTTTAGCATAAAATTTGGGGTGTTAATGCTGTAGTACTCAGTGTAAAACATAAACAATGTAACTGAGCTGATTGCTGTCACGTTCGGATGGTAAAACTGCGTAACATGGGGAACAGTGCAAGGATGGGGGACGCAGGCCTAGCAGTTCCATTGTGAACCCGAGTGGCCCCTGTGTATCCAGCGTCATAGACTCACTTTGAAAGCCTGAAAGTAGTCGACTAAGAGCAGGAAAACTCTTGGATCGAGGATACGTTTTTTCAGAGCTCGGAATCCTGTGCGCCATAGTGACCAGCGAGGGGGAACAGTAGCAAAACAGTGCCTTCTTTATGCCCAATGATTTGGAAAAGCATTCCCGGGCTATACAATGAGTTAATTAGCTAGATATAAATAATAGTGCCTGAACGGTTAAAGCATTTTTTCAGAAGTCACAAAAGGACATGGGAAACCGACAAATTCGTACTTTTCCATCAACGTGAGGCGCATTGACGATCTCTGTAGAGCTGGCTGCATCACCTGCAGTCGCCTCAGGCAAATGTTGTGTTCGCTTATTGTCTTGCTACACAGGCAATATTAGGTGTAGTGGGTGGCACTAGACATGTGCTACGAATAAATAAAACATTTGAAGGTATGGTATAGAGATGCAACCTATCTGTCCAACTGTAACGAGAATCCTCGATCTTATAGGAGGAACATCGTGGGCTACAAACAGCCAAGGTACTTATGAGACTCCCCAAAAGCAGCTGACCTCCCTCCGCAACCATTATCTAGCATGCCCTAGATGCAGTTGAGGTGCATACACCTACTTGGTCGCATCCTACCTACTAAGGGATCAATAGTGCCTAGCAGTTGCCTATTGAGTTAGTGTATGCAACAGAAGGGGGATTGGATGTTTTTATGTGTGGAACTGCCGTGCAGCACATGCTGCGGCGAGGTGTGCTGCAACTCGTGCCGGGCCGCCTCTTCTCCCCGCAATGGGGCAGCCAGGCTGCCGCAAACTTGTTTCTTTTTTAGCACACTGTTGAGTCGAAGAAAACCCAAGTAAGCGCCTGCTTATCTGGCGCCCTCAGAATGCAGGCGTACTAAGTTCTTGAACAGACTTTCTACTAGGTCTGCTAGCGAGTGAAAAGGTTCCTCCACTACTTCCACGGCAGGAATTTCATTGTTGAAACGGACAGTATTGAAACGCGCAAAGAGGGCAATACGTTCCAACTGATACGCCCCTTTCCTTTCAAATATATGTCCATATCACTCTCTAAATTCCTATGGGGATGTTGTGCACCAATAGCCGGCAGGTTCAGCACTACAGGATACACGGTGAGCTATCGCGGTACCAGACAGAGTGTGGAGGCCATCAGTTATACGTTCCTGCTTCGCTTCGCGCAGACGGGTTGAGCAAGACGCAACCATGCTTCATTGGGACGTGAGAGGGTCAGTACAGCAGTTGAACAAGCAAGGCCTTTTTGGTGGCCTAAGATGCTACCGTCAGCCCAGGATTACGTCATCACCTGCCCGGAATATCTGCAGCATAAGCCACGGAACATCGTCAAACGCAGATCCCTGCATGGTCTCCCGATTCCTGAACGGATCTGGACGGATATCGCAATGAATTTCATAGTGGGTCTACATTCACTAAGAGGCTGCGGTAGCATCTACATCGTTGTGGGCAGACTCAACAAATTTACCCATTTCATTCCCTGTTTGAAAAACCGCCGAGGGAGCAGCACAGGTATTCACTAATCATGTGTGGAAGCTCCACGGTTTCCCGAAAAACATCGCTACTGACAGGGAGCCGAAGTTCGTTACCGCTTTGCGGCGTAAACTTATGAAGCAGCTCAACATAGGCCACAACATGACCAACGCAAACCATCCAGAGGCAGAAAGCCAAACGAAACCCGACAACCGCACGTTGACCCAGTATTTGCGGCTCTGCACTCAGCAGAACTTAAGAAAGAGGCTTGATTTCATTCCTTGTGCAGAATGGGTTTACAGTACGACAACACACTTTTTTACCAGCTGCTTTCTGGCATCTCTCGTGTATACTGGCACACTGTTGTCTGAACTAACCTTGGACGTGGCGGCCGGATGCCAATCCCATCCAGATGCGCCCTCACCATTCTGCACGCGAGTCGCAACAACACGGGAATGAATGAAAACATCGCAGGAAGGCCAAACTAGAAATTAAGAAGGATGATGTTCAGCGATCACCTTCAACAAAGGCGACCTGGTTCTAGTGGACTCGCACGCCTTCCGTTGCTCGCAGCGGGGCGAGCACTCGAGGAAGATTGTTACGGGTACGGTGGGGCCATTCTTAATCTCGTAACGAGAGTCCTTCATCTTATTAGAGGACTGTTGTAAGGTGCAGAAAAACCAAATAATTATAAGATGACAGTCCCTAGAACCAGCTGACTTCTTTCCCCAGCCCTTAGGCGCCCATAGCGCTGCAGCTCGGCTGCCTACGCACAGGGAGAGGAGGCATCCCAGCACGTGTTACAGCGCACCCCGCCGCAACTCATGCTGCACGGCAGCTCCACATGTGAACAAATCCAAGCTCCACATTGTTGCTTGCACTAACACAATAAGCAATTGGAAAGCACTTGTCCGTTGGTTGGTAGTCTGTGCACCTGCCGGAGTACACTTCTCAGCTGCAGCTAGGGCATGTTACAAGCCTGCTTTCGGGTTAATCCGTAGGCCTACGTTGTTGTCACCAATTTAGATATGCCACCAAACAATAGCTGCTGCACTTCTGAAAAGGTTTGGGAATCACCGAGTTTTCCCCATGCCCTCCGCACACAACAGAAGGAATGTCACAGCTGGAGCAAACAATGGGAAGAGGCTGAGGTCCTAGATGCACGAATCACGACTTGCAAAGGTCAAGTGGAACGCGAACATTGAGTTAGAGGAAACAGACTACCAGAATGGGTTTTGAGGAGCAACTCCTCAAGCCACCATTCTGGTGGCTTGATCCCTCCGCAGCCCAACAGCAGCGATGACAAGCATGGATGTGCGCCCGGCAGCTTAGACTCGGTCCGTTACCTATTCTTTTCCTTCTAAGAGTAACGACTTGCTCGCATCACTTTGTCAATAGAGTGCCTTGCTTTATTTTCCTCTTTGTGGTGTTCACTGTGTTCCTCCCTTCTCATAACTGGCCCGGCGTGGCAACCGACAAGACTTTCAAACTTTTCACCTTTCGGGGCTGGCCCCAACACTTTGGGGCTGGATTGACCCTCTCCGACGGGCCCCCAAAAGCGGTTCATATCCAAATGCTTACTGATTCAGGGTGGACGCCAAGGAAAGGCTATCCCTGACTTCCCACGTGCTCCAGGTTGCGTATTCTGAGCAGTGGCCATGACACTGGGACGGCTCCGACTCGAGCGGACTCACCAGTGGGAGTACTACATCAGCAGCCTATTCGTGGATGCTCTGTCTTCCCGTGTTTATCTTATTTTCATTTCTCTTGCTGAATATCTCGGATGCTATGCACGAAGGCGTGTGCCTTGCTAGCAAGGGAGAGCGGGGGCCAGCTCTAGCATGCTCTAGGTGAAGTTAGGGCGTACGCTCCTACTGGTGCGCACCCTGCATACTAAAGAACAGGTATGTGCCTAACGGTTGCCTATAAAGTTAGTGCACGCACCAAATCGGGGCTTGTATATGCTGTCATGTGGGGATGCCGTGCAGCACGATTTGCGACTAGGTGTGCTGCAACTCGTGTCACGCCGTCTGCTCTACTTGCGCGGAGGCAATGCGGCCACCGGGCACTGGGCGCCTAAGGGCTAGGAAGGATATTATTTCCCCCTGGGAAACATGTATTTTTTGGTACTTGACACTACTCCAGCTCAAGAACTGTCATCGAATAAAGTCGAGGACTCTCGTTGTAACCTGCGATCACGCCACTGCCCAGACTATCGCAGGGACATGAGATCGGCAACAGCATCAAAAGACAGTAGCACAGGAAGGTGCCGCTTCGCCTTTTCGCCAAATGGGCGGATGATGCTTCCGTTTCCAATTCAGGACGCTCGTTCGAAGACGTTGCAAGAAAATAACATGCTTAGAGACATGGTAATGCTTACCCAAAACACATGAATGCTTAGCCCAGTTAAAACTCATGACAGCGAGCGGCCTGGCACTCCGTTAGAAAATGTCTTGCGTTACCTCGCCAGCTCAGATTTAATCTGAGTTCCCTAGGGCAACCTAACGAAGGAGACTCCGTCAGCACGTACATCAGGGAAGAGTATGCATCATCTGAAATCAAGTTCACCATGCGTGCTGTGGATGATGCAAGCAGACGAAAGTAGCTAGCCCCAATTCTGAAACGCTCTCAGGAGATGGCTATCTGCAGGGAACAATTTTGTATTCGTTTACTGAAGTGCAGAGGCCGGGTTGAGTCTCCAAACCACTCCAATCCTACTCACAAAAGGCGGCAGCAGTTACACGTGTTCCAACCATCCATAGCCATATAAACATCATTGGAAGATATTCTTGATGCCGGAAAAAGTTGGTTGATGCTTCATGCACTTTTAGTGGAGGTACACCGGCACACGATCAAGAATGATACACATACTGGGCAGCCTACCCTGCAGCCAATGAGCTTAAAAGTAGCAAGATATTCAATAAGACATCCGTATCAACATTTCCTGCACTCGAAAAGTTGAAGGTTCCACACTTCGGCTTGTTCCCCGTCTCGTTTGAAGGAGCACCACCAGGGCAAGTTTCGAATTTGTACCAGTTGCGCCTAGTGGGTGCGACCCTCCAAAGTTCTTCAGGTTGAGGAGCGCCTGTAGTAGAATTTCCCACGTTTTGAGCTGTTGGTTCAGTCCCTACTGAAGAGCCTATTGGGGAATGTGAAATTCCCAAAATTGCATTTACGGTGTTGAGAAGCGTGAGTTCTTGACGTTTAGAGCGGATTTCTTGCCGAACGGCACTTCGTATCCTAAGGGCTGTCTCTGCGATTGTGTGTTCCACCCGCATCCTTCGCTGCATCCCCACCAAAGCTTTTCCACAATAAAAGCTCTTTAAAAAGCGCCCTTCAAAATTGGTGCCAACTGGAGATTATGCCTTTTCGCAAAGCCATCTGCGAATTCCTTCATTTTTTTTAGTGACTAACGATGCCAATCGGACACTTGAAAGAGGGAGCTGCTCGAATGAAGTGTTGAAGTAAGCAATGCTTTTAGCTATTTGTGCCTTGTGGTTGCCAATACTAAAACAGAGCTCTGAAAAGCATGCTTCTGGCCACCCGGGGCAGTACGGATGACAGCAAGACCCGAGGGAAGAAAGTAAACGGCCAGCTACGTGAATCTGCCGGCTGTGTAGCTGTGCTGGGTAGTATGAGGACGACCAGTATGAATGCTAGACTCACCCAAAAGGTTGCTCTTGAAAATCGCTGGACAGCAGCTATGTCTTCACTCACGACAATGTTGTCTATGAGCGCCCCACTGTCCATCGCCATAAATGCCATACCCACTGCATTAAAGCTGGGAAAATCCTGTGTTAGTTCCTGAACTCAGCGTCGGCGAAAGTAAAATTGCACTCCAAAATTGAGTGAATTGTACTAGGATACTTCTACATTTACCTACAGTTTGGCCCCATGTGTGTTAATATCAATTATACTGCATGATCAACGAGTACTCAGCAGCATCCTACGTTGATTGTCGAGCTTTGCCGCGGCCACGGTGGAGTCATGTTTTCAAAGATGGTCCCCTACAAAATGCGGCAGAATGTAAAGCAAATTTTCTGTGCACACGGTAAAATACAGTCCAACTGGGCTACAGCTAAAAGAAATTCTTCTGGATTCTGGTATTTACCTTTCGGACGATCTTTCCATCGAGGAGAATCTTGAACGCTCCGTCAGGTTTTATGATCAGGGTAAGTAAACGGCTTTTCTCACTAAACGGGAACGCCAGCCGAGGATACAGCGAGTGCTCGACGCTGAGCAACGAAAGGATACTCAAGACAACCTATTCGGCCATCAGTACAAGGATCTGTTCACATGTTCAAAAGATGTACACTTGATCCATGCAGGTGTAGTTTACATGTTCTTAGTTCTGGGACAGGTTCTACTGATTTTGAGGACGATTTCCCGGCGGAATCCACACTGGTCAGCGCCAAATCGTAGCGCATATGCAGTGCTTTCATCAAAATGGCACTGCGACTGAGCATCGGCTGCAAAGAACGTCAGGTAGCCTCCACCGCAGCGAAAATCTGGATATTGTTGCTGCAGCTCATACTGTAGGACTATGGGTTTTTCTGAAGACAGCCTGGCGGTAGTGGGCAGCAAGGTACTGATAGCATGCCGGAAACCCTACAGGCAGCATGCACGCAAGCACGCGTACAAGGTAATACACACGTGCAACAAAGCAAGCAAAGCCTTAACCTTTCTGAAAGCGTTAATCTGTTTTGAGTTTCAACGTGAGCTGCCTTTGAATGACGCAATAACGTCCACCTTACAGGGGAAGCCGCCATGAGCCCGCGATCCCCTTCAATTGCCTCTGGTAGCCTTAGTTGATGGTGCCAACGCCCTAACGAAACAAATAGAAATGCTGTTTAATAGGCCTAGATCAGTGTATGAGAGAAGCTGTAGCAAAAGTTGTCCAAAAGTGGAACGTGATGGCACGCTTCATCAGAGTGATGAGCTTCTGTGTTACGAAGCCCAGCGCTCGTTTGATCCTTTTGCCATCCACTGCAAAAAGAAAAAACAGGCTTTCCTTCATGCAATTTATCTCAAAGCCAAGCGAAAATCTGCGCTCACCCGGATGAGTGTAACTTGCCGAGATTACCCAAGAACGAAACACATCAGGCCTATCAAACGTCTCAGCAAACAGCAGCCCTTCCGATGAAGGCAAACTCTGAGACAGCCTTGAAATTTTTGCTAGTTCTTCTTCGACACGTTTTTCCATATGCTCTCTCTCCTGAGCAGATAGGTGTAGACCATGGCCAAAATCAATTGGTGGCTCCTCTGCTACCACTGAAGCTGACAAACGGTCAAGAAGTCGTTCCTCCGCAGGATCTGGGGGTGGGTCTTCATCTGCATCGGTATTTATTAATCGTTGTGCAGCAAACCACCGGGCAAGCTCTTGCCTCTTTTTCCATTGTAGCAGCTCGCTTTCCTCCTGAGGAACCTCACCATCGTCTGCAAAGTTGCCAGTTGACTCCAGAATTGCTCGTGTTTCTGTGCCATGTTTAGGAATTTCGTGGTACCCAAAAGAAAACCTTGATTGAGTTGATTCGATGACGCTTTCGTCTATATTCTTGCCTTCATTAGTCCCAGTGTGGGGAGTAGTGGTACTGGTCATTTCGTGTGCAGGCACATCAGCTCGCGTTCCTGAGAGGGCTGCACTCTGATCCAGGCCTGCGGCACAAACGATTTTTGAGAAGAGGCCACAGCGTTGTGAGCCACTAAAATTTGGTTGGGGGTTGTACTGTAGGACCGTCTTAACTGGTAAGTCAGAATTGTCTGTGACTCTGCATGGCTTTCTCCCGCGAAAACTCTTCCAATTCAGCCGGAAGTTTGTTGTTAACCACTCCTAAGACTGGTGACAACCCCCTGTGATTGTTTTATGGTTTCGTATACAGATATTGGGGGGGCAGGCACCGTGGATTGTAGTTCCAACTTCCTCCTTGACTGCTCGGCGCTACTTCAGAACAGTGTGCCTTTTCCATTGCTTTCCGCCTTTCAAATTTCTAATGCGATTGCGTTCGTTCTTTGCAGGCCGTTGCTCATGAATCGCACCTGCTTTCCGCCTAAATTTTCCACCGAAACTCGCAGGGGGCCTTGGCTGGAATTTTTTTTCGGCCAGCAATGCAGTAGTAGTTCCCTCCTCCCGCAAACCTATCCGTTCAACCCCCGCCGAATGCTTGAAGCTCTCATGTATAAATGAACTTTCCCTTTGTGGATATATGGGGTAGATTTCGGACGCCAAAACGTCGAATGGCGAAGCAGCTAAACTAGCTAGGAGACTGACCACAATAATTGGAGTGCGAGAAAGCACCATTGGCACACGACAGCACGAAATATACCCGCGATATCCAAACCGTTAAAAATGAGACCTGAAAGTGGCTGCTCATAGATAACGCCAACGCTTTTATATTTCTCTGCTCTACTATGATGTAAGGGGCGGAGCAGCACAGAAAATGAGCTGTACGGTGCAGATCAGCAAGCCTGGTCTAGATCTTGGCGACTTCTTAAATTGATGTTGCCCAAACAAAACACAAATTAGCCAAGAACGCAATTTTTCAAAGGTTTGCATGTGGACCAACGGGCTGAGATAGAGACGGACCCTGGCACTTGCTGCACGGATCCGGCGATCGCGGAATGCCAGTGGGACAAGTGTTGCGTTTTTCTAATGCAGGACCCCCAGTTTTTTCTCTTTTTCTGCAACTGCTTTCAGTTTAAGGACTTTATGGACGTTTTTTGATGAAATATATGAGCTTTATTGCTATGCTTTTGCCGAACAAAGTACCAGCGCGCAGCCTGATCGTCGGCAGTTGCTCCATCGCTGGGTCTGAAAATACGCAGCCGACAAAGTCCTAGATAGCAGTTTTCTTCTTGCATTTGATAATTAGCCGTAGTTTTTTCCTATTAAAAACGGAATTGTCTCTTCTGCCCTCAACTACTTTTTGTTGGGGTCAACAATCGTCACACGACTGTTGCAACGTCTCCGTGAAGAAATAGGCATACGCCAATGTATGAATCACAAGTAAACGGCCGTAGCAAGGATAATGAGGCATAACGTGTTCGAAGAAATGTAGTTGCTTTGGGGGTCTTAATATACGAATAGACCGGACTTACACTAGCTTCAGGAAGAATTTTCAGCCTTATATCCCAGGTTCGTCAGCGGCTGATGGCCTCCCGTCCGGCATATAGGTGACCTTAGTTTAGCGTCTCAGGATGAGTGGCCCGAGATGCAGCGCTTCTGCTGTAACTCCTTTCTCGAGGCAGCCCATCACACGATTTGCACAGTAGCGTCCTAAACCATCTTTAAACGCCTACCTTGTAGCATGCCGTACGTGTAGCTAAGAGGTGTATTCTGACTGGTGCGCAGACTACCTACTAACGGAGAAGAAAGTGCTCAACAATTGCTTATTGACTGAGTGCACGCAGCGAAAGGGGGCTCAGATGTGTCTACATGTGGGGCTGTCATGCAGCACGAGTTGCGGCGATGTGCGCTGGACACGTGTAACGAGTCCTTGATCATATCAAAAGAATATCGTGAGCTGCGAAAAAGCCGCGTACTTATAAGAAAAGAGTCCGTAAGCAGCTAACCTCCTTCCCCAGAGCTTAGGCAACCATAGCGCTGCCACTCGGGTGCCGAAGCACGGGGACTTGGGGCAGTCTGGCATATGTTGCACCGCACCTCGCTGCAACTCGTGCTGCACGGCAGCCCCAGATCTAGGCACATCCAAGCCCCTTTTTGCTGGATGTACTAATTCAATAGGCAATAGTTGAACACATCCTTCTCCACTGGTAGGTAGTCTACGCACCAGTCTGCGTACACGTCTAAAGCGCACGACTCAACATCTCAGCTGTAGGAAAGCATGCTACATCTGCCCCCCCTCGCCAGCAGAGGGCACACGTCCTCGTGTGCTGTGGTACGAGGGAGAAATGGAAAAATAGGAAAAGGAAACAAAGAGAACAGACGAGCTGCCAAAACCCCCTTTCTTTTTTTAAATGTTAGGTCTCAGGAGGTTTCAGGGATTTCAGGGAGATATCAGGACTGTGCTTTATCGTGGAAAAGAGACTGGAGATGCTCCGTTGGCATAGACTTACGCAGTTGCTCCTCAAACACCCATTCTGTATGCCTTCCGCCTGCCCACCGAACTAAATATTCCCGTTTTTCCTGACCTCTGCGCTTTTTAAAACAAGTATCGAGGGCCTCCGTCTCCTCCAACTGCTCTCTCTCTCTCTCTCTCTCTCTC
>CAJFCY010000244.1:0-20649 GCA_904066265.1 Eimeria zaria | reverse complement strand
CCGTGGCCCCCCCCTGGTACGGAATCTGTTGAGGAGGAGGGACCCAGGTGTTCTCATCGCCTTCAGAGTCGCCCAGGTGTATAGTCACCTGCTTCCGCACCTTAGGTCGCGGGCTCCGAGGCGAGATCAGGGCGGTTGATGCCCCTGCCTTGAGTTGTCGCCTCAGCGCCTCAATTTCGTTTTGTTGGTTTTCTGCTTCCTTCTGCTGCCGCTCATTCTGCCGCCTCAATTCGTCCCTCTCTGCCAAAGCCTCCTGCAGCTGCTTCTCTTGGTGGAGGAGCAAATTCCTCAGCGTCGCCTCGTCTGTTTCGCACAGTCAGACAGACACCCGCCCCTCCCCAGACTGAGAGTGAAAAATGCTGTTTACACTCACCCATCGTGCATCCCTTTCCTACTTCAAAGCAAGCCAAACTCATTTTTCCTCCCTTTCCGCCCTCTACTAAATGTAGGCATGCTCCTGCTTTGGCTCAATACAACCCAGTGAGGACCCGGCAGCGTACATCCCCTTCGTTGTCTGTAAAATTTGCGTACTTGCACGTTGTTCAGAATTGTCTGCGTTTCCGTTGACCTGTCTGTATAGCCGAGACATCAACTCCTGAGTTTCTCCCTCCGCTATCACCTCTTGCTCAGCCTCTGCTGTGAGACTGCCCGAGGCACTAGCGGCTGCAACTTCAGCAGCAGCAAATAGCTGTAGATCCCGTACGTAGTGCAGCACGAAGCCGGTGCTTCTCTGTTGCGCCGTCAGAGCAGCCTGCAGTTGACAAACCCAAAACGAGCATCCCTCTGTCCTCTCTCCTCCTAACGCGCGATTGCATGGCAAGCCCTAAGACAGTGAACGCCCTAAGGCTAAAATCTAAACCTTTACGCAACAACAGCAGAGGGGTGGAGAAATGCATATAGCCTTCAGAGACGAATAAGCACCGATAAGGAGCTGAAGGCAGGCAAAAGCGTGCTGATTGTTGCAGTTTTACTTTGCCAGCAGCCCTCATCGAATGTAGCACAGCAGCAGAAATACGGCGTTGGTGATCCTCCGCTCGCAGACCAAGGGCCTCCGCCCAAGAGCCGCCGCCTGCCGCTTTCAACAGACGCGCGCTGCCTTGCAGCTCCACCGAAGCCCTGAATCAGCAACAAGAAGAGAAGCAGCAAAGACAAATGCCATTAAGAGGGTTTATCGAGGAGGGTGGCACCAGCACATAGACAAGCACCGAGAAAAAAAGCATGAATGACGGCACAGGGACAAGGAGAAGGTTAGGTAGCGGCGAACTGCACTTACAGCGGGTGATGAGATGCCGTGGAGAAGGAAGGGTCTTGCGGCTGCTTTGACCCATCTGCTGCGAGGGCCTGCTGAAGTGCTTCTTGAGCCGCGACTTTCAAGCGGGAGGCGCGCGAGATGCGCTGAATTGCCTTCTGCTCTAAAGAGGAATTGACGGCAGAACCGAACAGCGACCGAAGTTCCTGCAGACTCGCCTCTGCTTTCTGATGCACACCAAAAGGAATAAAACAGAACAACGCAATAGCCAAAGCAGAAAATCCGCTTCTCGTAAGTACCAACACCACGTGGAACACAAGGCTAGGAGAGGTACGGCAGGCAATCTATAAGCATAGGAGACTGCCAGACCGTCACAGACACTGCTGCAGCACACAAGTAAAAACATCTCCTGCACTTATATATAGTACGAATCTTTCAGCATAATGGCATCTGCTGTATTGTTGACTGACTGTCAGTTCCTCCTCAGCAAGTTGAAGCCTTCTCGCTGCCTTTTGCACTTCGCCCCCATTTGCGAACTCCGTCTGCAGGTGCGACGCCTCCTTCGGGGGATCGGAAGCATCGTAGGCACGAGCCAGTGGTTGTAGGGCCTCCTCCAGAGGCTTCAGAACGCCGGCTCTTAAGGCGGAAGAGAAGCGATCGGCCTCCGCTCCCGCCTCCGAACACAGCAGCAGCAGACTGTTTAGCGCGTCCCGCGCACCGCCAGCTGCTGATGGATCACGAGCAGCCCCCTTGTTGCCAGGGATAAAAGAAGCATCTCTCTCAAGCGTTGCTGCCGCATTGAGCCCCCTACCATGGATGGCTTGGAGATCCTTTGAGAATCGCTCAAAGGCCTGAGCGACCTCGGACTGAACCCATAGCCATGCAGCCGCTGCACGAGCTTCGTCACAGACCTGACGCCTCTGGGAAGAAGGTGCCGGCGCTGGGGGGGCAAGTGGGGCTCCAGCCCCCCAGCGGCCGTTCATCGCGTCTACAACTACGGGCGAGTCATCCTTGTGGATGTCTTCGGCATACACGGCCAGGGCTTGTAACTAGGGAGTGCAGGCACAATAAGACTCCTACACAGCTAAAGAGGGGACATTTAAGTCAAGCAATAGAGAGGCCAATTGAGAAGGACTCGGACAAAGGACGAATCAGGCGAGATCCCAACAGCTAACCGACACGATGCCACGGCGGGCGGTCGTCTCGCGTGCGTAGGAGCACTACAGTCAGAAGGTGCTGCGACTGAAAGTGAAGCGATTCGCCAAGCAGAAGAGACTCCCTCTATGGAGAAGCCTCAACATGCCCTGCGCAGAACTCCACAAGAACGGCCGGTTGGTTTTGCTGTGCGAGACAGGATAATTCTCGAGGCCGCCTTCGCTTCAAAAGTCCACAAATTCAAAAGTTCCTGCACATCACATTTTTAAAGAATTGCACATAATAACGCAAACTTGGTTTCAAAGGGCCCAGATGCCGAACGCGTCCCAGACCAACAACCCCGTGCCCAAGCCAGGACGAGTGAAACAGGCTACAAACGATGTGACGGCAGAGCGCTGGTAGCAAGCAGCTTCGGTTAAAGGAGCAGAAAAGAAATGATTTTGGTGAAACATTTGAGGAGGCAATGAACACTACTCAGAGCACCTGATGCGGGCTCGAGTGTTTGTGTCAACAACACGTTTCACGAACAGCGGCACAGCTCTCCTGGTCGTCGCTCTCGTGTCTTCGTTTAACCGACCAGGAGAGGAAGACCTCTTGAAGGTTTTGTGCACCAAAATCATGGTGGATAATCTAAGGCAAGAGCCAGCCAACCACAGTAGAAGTCATAGGCGTTCATTTTTTGCAGTGGGCACACTGGAATCTATGATCGCCGACAGGAAATTGGCACTGTGCAAGTTCCCACCCATTTAATTTGCAAGAGGCTGTACTGTTCAAAACACTCTAATGATAAGCTCTTCTGCGTTTTCTTCTTTTCCACGCGTCGCCCAGCTGTAAGGTATTTGCAGACGTTCAGTGCTGCGCACTTCAGCATCCGTTCAAATTTCTGACGCGACAGTGCCCAAACTCGAAAACAAGGAGAAACCTCCAGATAAACCTCTTCGGCTTCCATGACATTTGATTACCTGGCAACTATATAGTAGTGAACGTTCCTGCGATTTGGCTCCCATCGCGCCCGTTGCATTCGCGTGGGGTTTCGAGTCTGTTGGGCAGCCACTTGCCGGTCATTACGATGCAGATCGACTGTATTTAGGGAAAAAGGGCACATTATTGGCACTTGTAGCGCTTTTGGATTAGTGTGAATTTCTGGTGATTTGCCTCAGGGTAAGGCATTCAACCGGATATTCACCGCAGCCGTGGTCGATCCGTACTTCACACGTAGGCCTCTAGATACACCGAAGAAGGAGCTGACTATACAGTTAGTGACCAATCTGCTGCAGCAAGCATGCGATGGTGAAGCCTTGGGTGGAACCGTTCCATACTACAGAAGTGGGGGACCTGAAGGCAGACCGTTCACACCTCAAGAAGTGACATAAGCGCCTTCAAAAGCTCACTTCCCGTGTCTACGTAGGTGATCCTAGACAGACCGATCCAACTGAAGCAGGCAGAGAAGCTGACCCAGCTGATGGCAATGCCTCGCATGTCATGCTTTGGTTGGAAAAGGGAGTCTAGTATACTCTTCACATGTGTGCAGCGGCCATACATACTTTCTATACCTAATATAAATTTTCGTAGTTTTTGTAGAACGCCACATATGGCCAATCTCTACTCTGCTGTGGCTTTTCTTAATCTAGTGAGGTACTATACATGGCAGCCAACAGGAATACCAATCGCTGCATGTGCTAAGAGCGATTAATGCCACGCACGCACGTGGTAGGCACATTCTTTAAGGCAAAATTTGGCATGTCTGTGTTGTGTCTGGGCATGGTGCCATCATAGAGCCTGCTGTACGACCAAGCTCCTTGTAACAAGAGTCCTTGATCTTATCAAAGGACTATCGTGAGTTGCGAAAACGCCAAGTACTTATAAGAAAAGAGTCCGTAAAAGCAGCTGACCTCCTTCCCCAGAGCTTAGGCAACCATAGTGCTGCCGCTCGGTTGCCTGAGCACGGGGAGTAGGGGCAGCCCGGCATGTGTTGCAGCGCACCTCGCTGCAACTCGTGCTGTTCGGCAGCCCCACATGTAAGCACAACCAAGCCCCCTTTTGCTGCATGTATTAACGCAATAGACAATTGTTGAACACATCCTTCTTCATTGGTAGGTAGTCTACGCACCAGTCTATGTATACGTCTAAAGCGCACGACTAAACATCTCAACTGTTGGGCCTTGCGCGGAGTGCACGACTCGACTCCAGGAAAGCATGCTACACTCCTGGGGAACCAAAATACGACAACTAAGCTGTTTCTGCTTTGAGCTACGATAGCAGAGGAAGGCTCGCGCCCGATTCTGTTGTTGTGCGCAGCGGAATCATCGGTTGTACTGATATGCATTTAGTGTGTCTATGTGTAGCTCTTCTGCAGCACACTGTGTGGCTTTCATAGCCCTGCTGCGGTCCCCTCACCAGGAGACCTACTAGGTCACACTTCCGCAAGTTTGCATGCGGCGAATGAATTCGCCACATGCAAGCTTGGGACAAATCCCATCATGCATGGAGAGCACAGCAGAATAAATTCGCATCATGCAAGCTTGGGACCAAGCCCACCATGCATGGAGAGCACAGCATTTCAGAACCGCCCGCTGCAACGAACGAGCCTGGGTCCTTTAAATATGAGATTCCTCCAGAGGTTGTTGCCCCCTATGTACAAGATCGTTGATTTAGCTGTAGATATACCGAAATCGACCACAAGTACCATTTATCCTAACGCTTTCCAGAAATTTTGGGAATGAATGACCAGTAAATTAAAATATTATTGGCATTCAGGCGGAGAGCAGCGGTTGGTGACCTGCCAGTGTGCGTCCTCCACAGTTCTTTCAGCCTGAGCACGGCAGTGGAAGCAGACAGCCTGGAGGCTGTTACCTGAATTAGGCAGACGGTTCAGCCGATCTGGTGCCCGTATCTGCTCCAGAGGAATACCTCTTTCTCTAAGGGAGGTGGCAGAACTAGGGAAGGAGTTAAGGGGAGTGCCGGAAGCCGCCGCACTACACGCTCAGTGCCTCTGTACAATTTTGACTATGCTTCTTCCGAGGGAATCACGATCGGGTGTCATCTAACCGTTAAGAATCGGGGAATCATCCTTGGTGTTCCGGAGCACGCAATAGCATTGCTTTCATGCATGCTGTGAAGTTCGGTTCATGCAGTACATATACCAATGCCCTTTTAATGCTTGGCTAGCACTTAACAAGCATAACAGGCCACACAAATTGCTGCTTTCGGCATCTCCTGTAGACGTGTTGTGTGGATGCACCCCGAAAGATCCCGCAAATACTTTCGTTAACATGCATTTTAAGTGGAAAACTGTCGTTTCATGCTGAATGTGGACACAGCGACCGTGAACTCTTTCCCGTGTATGACTAACTACTCCATTTGGAGCTGGAGCTAAAAAGCGGGAAACGACCGCGCTGAATTCGATAGTAGCTTGCACTTTTGCCACTGTGCATGCATGACTAGAATTTTGCCCAAATGTGGAAGCTATTACTCAGAAATATGCAACACCGTTGGAAAACGCTCAACATGTGGTGTCCACACAGGCAAGCACCATGGAACACGGCGTCCCGGCTTTCTCTATTTCCAATATAAATAGGGCATTTCTGTATGTTGGAATGCTATCGGGAAACACTTGCGCTTAAAGCGAAGTTCCCTTCAGCTTCTACAGGCGTCACACAGTTGTTTGCCATGCTCCAATCATTGCGTTAGGCGACCAACTTGCATTTTGCAGCACAGCAAGGGACACGGATGCTGGTGTCCACCGAAGGGTGCTTTATCCTGTTTCCTGTTTGATACTCCTCTAGCAAGTCTCTCGCCTGTCTACGATGCTGGAGAGAATTGTGTGTTAGTAGGTTGAAACGTCTGAAACCTTATTCAACGCAAAGAACAGTCCCGAAAACACTGGCACTTACTGTCACCAATCATGTGGTGACTTTCTTCTTGAATGGCTCGCTCTTTTGAACTGAAGATAATGCTCTTCTGGGCAGTTATCATTTGACGAAGGGTATGCAGCTTCAAACGGTTCTAGCTTTGGCTCCGTTGGTGTCTGGCATTTGGGTGGGTGATCAGTGTTTTATAAACGGACCAGCAGTGGTTCACTACTTCCGAATATCTGGTAAAGAATGCCCTGCAACATCAAAATTCCCCCGTTTATTGATTAGTCGAACACAGCCAGGGCAGTGAAGTTTCCGAATAAAGATGGCCGTACGCCGAATATGCATACAAGGAGCACGGACGTGGCGTGATGTACCGGATGGATGGATTGTTGTGTAGGTTATGCTGACGGAAACTTTCAACGGTATTGCCGGTAAGCCAGCTGCGAAACTGAACTGTGAAATGGAGGTATGCGCTACCGGGCACGAAAACTTGGCCCTCACTAATGAAGCAGTCCAACGCGGGCAATTTCGTGAGTTCACGTTATTACGAGGTAATTAGGACAGAAGTTCTCTTGCGGAACACGCGGACGATTCGTCATTGCAAATATTTCAGGTGCCACGGGGGAACATCCACTCAAGAAGAAAACGACTAACTAGCTAACAGTAGCTAATCGAAAGAAAATTCCTTCGGCTACTCGTAACAATAAATGACTGTGCAGCGTGTAGAAGTTATGTATAGCATTCGGGCGACAGAGTGAATTGCTCCTCTAGAATGCTCAAGATGCCATCTCTTCTTGGTGGGGAAACATGCAGCATAGGGCGACGCCCTCGCAATCTATTGGCGTTAATTGAGAACCTTTACCGGAGAAAATTTGGTCAATATTAATAGAAATGTTTTGTCTAGGTCTAGTTTTAATCGAATAGTTTTTTCCATGTCTAGTTCTGAAAGTCAAGGCGCCACCGTCTTCGTGGACCACCGGCCAAAGCGAAATTGGGACGTTGGAGTGAACAGCATGCACCCATGCTTACAGATCTCCAATTGTAGATGAATTCGCTGAAATTTCTGACGTCAAAGTCGACCCCGGTAGCGGTGAGTGCGAACGAGACGATGCCATAGGATCTCGTTTGGTTCTCGAGAACCTCGAGGTGTCACTACAGTGGACCATTTTTGCGAATCACTATGATCCTCGAGGCCCATTCTTGGAATCAAAACAATCTCAACCAGCATCGGTCCGCAACAAAACAGCGGCACCTGAGGGGCAATCTGGTTTTGTTTCTACTGCAACACACTCCCTGACTTCTTTTGCGAAGATGTGGCGCCCCAGCGGATTATCAACTGTTCTCCTGGCAGCATGCCTTGGTGTGGCCCTCTTGAGCACAACAACAAGAGCCGAATTCGACTTTCCGGCTGCAAACTTGAGGTCTATTCAGCGCCATCTCGTCCGTATGGGCGAGTTTTTCCCCGTGAACCGGTAAGCTCACAAACTTTCTGCCATTTGCTTGACAAAGTCCAATGCCCTCTGTAGGCCTGGTGAAGGTGATGAAGGCTTCGATGGAGCTCGCCCTGAGAATCCGGAGGGTGGCGCAATTTCGAAATTTGCCTTCTCAAACATGCCTTCTCTCCTCGGAGCTGTCTACTTGTTCTCTGCCGTCTGTTTCATTCTTTGTCTGCGAGGTTTGAGCACCCCTCAAACGGCCAAGCGCGGGAACATCCTTGGGTATGCAAATTTTGAAAATGCCCTTGTGGATAACCCTAGAATAATTCGCTTTTCTCCAGTCTTGTCGGCATGATTGCCGCCGTTGTTGTTACCTTCACGGAGGCGGGATTCGGCCAGCACTACTTGTTGTTCTTCATCACGGCTGTGCCTGCAGTCGGTTTGGGCTTATACATCGCCCAGTCTGTTAACATGACGGAGATGCCACAACTTGTGGCTCTTTTCCACAGTTTTGTCGGTCTCGCTGCAGTGATGGTGAGGCCCTACCAATTGTCACAGGCAACGACCACCTTCCCCACGTATTTTGTTTCAGGTTGGGTTTGCCAATTTCCACTCACCCGCTGGCGTTGAGAGGGCCTCATCTCTTCTTCGCCTTCTGGAAGTTTATGTTGGGGTGTTTGTTGCTGCCATCACCTTCACAGGATCTGGTGAGATAATCCGAACCACGTTTTCACACGAAATAGTTGCATTGTCTTCTTTTTCAGTTGTGGCTGCCGCCAAGCTCCATGGATCGATGGAAAGCCGCTCGTTAAGAGTGCCAGGTCGTCATGCACTAAACTCTGCCACCATTGCTGCCATCGGCGTTCTTGGTGCTCTTTTCTGCGTCTCATCCGGGCACTTCACTCGCATGCTCTGTCTGTAAGACTCCCCAGCTTGTTCAGTCGCCCCAACAGAGCTTTCATTCCGGTTCTCAGCTATGTCAACGCTGGCCTGAGCATGTGGCTTGGTTTCCACCTGGTCGCCGCCATCGGTGGCGCTGACATGCCTGTTGTTATCAGCTTGTTGAACTCGTACTCCGGAGTGGCATTGGCTGCCAGGTATGCAAAAACAGAAATCTATCCTCAATTCCTTACGGATATGACCTTTTTTTTAGCGGTTTCATGTTGGACAACAACCTGTTAATCATCGCTGGTGCTCTCATCGCTTCCTCCGGTGCCATCCTGTCCTACATAATGTGCAAGGGCATGAATCGGAGCCTGTGGAATGTCGTTCTTGGTGGCTTCGAAGAGGCAGAGGGAGTCGGTGCAGCTGCCCCCCAGGGTGCTGTCCAACAGACCAACGCTGATGAGGTCGCTGACGAGCTTTTGGCCGCCCGCAAGGTCTTAATCGTACCTGGATACGGAATGGCCGTTGCAAGGTGCCAGAGCGAGCTCGCTGACATTGCAAAGGTTAGCGCGCACTTGCATCATCACTCGTGAGCAGCACTCACTATCCCACGAATACAGAACTTGATGAACTGCGGCATTATTGTCGACTTCGGCATCCACCCAGTCGCCGGTCGCATGCCAGGTACGACATTCCACGGAAACATGTTTTTGCGAACATCTTCTAATGACGTTTTCAGGCCACATGAACGTTCTGCTTGCCGAGGCTGATGTGCCCTACAAAATTGTCAAGGAGATGTCTGAAGTCAATCCTGAAATGAGCTCCTACGACGTTGTCCTGGTTGTTGGAGCTAACGATACCGTCAACCCTGCTGCTCTTGAGCCAGGATCAAAGATATCCGGAATGCCAGTTATTGAGGCTTGGAAAGCTAGACGTGTATTTGTTCTGAAGAGATCCATGGCAGCTGGATATGCCAGCATTGAGAACCCTCTCTTCCATCTGGAAAACACCCGCATGCTCTTTGGAAACGCAAAGAACACAACTTCTGCTGTGTTCGCCCGTGTCAACGCGAAGGCTGAACAGATGCCTCCCTCTGCTGCTCGTGATGATCTCGAAGTCGGGCTTCTTGAATTCGAGAGAGAAGAGCGAGTGGATCCCTCTTCATGGCCTTATCCCAGATTGGCTGTTGGTGTTCTCAAGGACTCCAACGGTTCAGTCATGGTGCCCATTGCCCCGAAGTTTGTTTCTAAGCTTAGAAAGATGGCATTCCGTGTCCTTGTTGAGGCTGGTGCTGGTGTGGATGCTGGCTTCACGGATGAGGAGTACAGACGAGCTGGAGCCGAGATTGTTCCTAACGCCGAAGCAGTTATCAGCGGAGCTGAGGTGCTGCTTCGTGTGTCAGCCCCAACACCGGACATGATCTCACGCATGCCCCGAGACAAGGTGCTGATCAGCTACCTCTTCCCCAACGTCAACACACAAGCATTGGACATGCTTGCACGCCAAGGAGTCACGGCCCTTGCTGTTGACGAAGTGCCCCGTGTCACCAGAGCACAAAAGCTAGACGTGAAGTCTGCAATGCAAGGCCTCCAGGGCTATCGCGCAGTCATTGAGGCATTCAATGCCCTACCAAAGCTGAGCAAGGCGTCCATCAGCGCTGCTGGTCGTGTCGAAGCAGCTAAGGTTTTCGTCATCGGTGCCGGTGTTGCTGGCCTGCAGGCCATTTCAACTGCACACGGATTGGGTGCACAAGTTTTCGGTCACGATGTGCGCTCGGCAACACGCGAGGAAGTCGAATCTTGCGGTGGAAAGTTCATTGGCTTGAGAATGGTAAATTAGATTTTCCTCACTTTACAAAATAACCTGGTCTCATGTTAAAAGCAGGGAGAAGAAGCTGAAGTTCTCGGTGGCTATGCACGCGAAATGGGTGATGCCTATCAGAGGGCCCAACGCGAACTGATTGCAAACACAATCAAGCACTGCGATGTTGTCATCTGTACCGCTGCCATCCACGGCAAGCCCTCTCCGAAGCTCATTTCACGCGACATGTTGCGCTCAATGAAGCCCGGCTCTGTCATTGTGGACCTTGCAACTGAATTCGGTGATGTCCGCTCCGGCTGGGGAGGAAATGTTGAGGTATCCCCCAAGGATGACCAGGTTGTGGTCGACGGCATCACTGTCATCGGACGTAGACGCATAGAAACCCGCATGTGAGTTTTTCCGCCTTGAGAACCTCCCATTCAATGAACGTTATCTATTCGCAATTTCAGGCCAGTTCAGGCTTCTGAGCTGTTCTCAATGAACATCTGCAACCTTCTCGAAGATCTAGGTGGTGGCAGTAACTTCCGTATTAACATGGATGACGAAGTCATCAGAGGATTGGTCGCTGTCTATAAAGGCCGTAAGCAAATAATGGCATTGATCACATCCTCCTGGCTACTATTTTCTGCTTTCAGGCAACGTATGGCAGCCTTCGCCACCCACCCCCGTCTCAAGAACACCCCCACGCGCGTCGATACCACCGGCTGCTCCAAGCGCAGCACCTGAGAAAGCTGGAGGTGCCTTCGCACAAGCCCTTGCATCAGATGCATTCTTTGCCATGTGCTTGGTTGTTGCCGCCGCTGTCGTCGGGCTTCTTGGTATAATCCTCGACCCCATGGAGCTCAAGCATTTGACTCTTCTTGCCTTGTCGCTCATTGTCGGTTATTATTGGTAAGTCGTTATTATGCACCAGTATTTTTGATAAGCTCATCAATGGATATTCCTCAGCGTCTGGGCTGTTACTCCTGCCCTGCACACGCCATTGATGTCTGTGACAAACGCTGTACGTTAACCATTTGCTACATGACATAGGTGCCACAGACTACTCATCTCTCTTCCAGCTGTCAGGAGTTATCGTCATTGGCTGCATGCTTGGTGAGTCATTACCGCTGCTGGATTCTTTCGGCTATTCCTAACTGTTTTTATTTCAGAGTATGGCACTGCATTGATATCTGGCTTCACTCTTCTGGCTCTTGTTGGAACTTTCCTGGCTTCCGTCAACATTGCTGGTAAGTTGGTTGTCTCAGACGAAGACTCATCACAAATCCATTGCTCATCACAAACCTTCAGGTGGATTCTTTGTCACCCACCGGATGCTGAAGATGTTTCAGATTTAAGGGAAAACCCCCCTTGAGTTGTTGCTCACACTGAACAATACTTTTTTAATTGTTCAAAATCTTTTTTTTACAAGCTATTTGTTAAACTGCTACTATGAATAAGTCTGCGATTTAGAAGCTAAGCATTAGGGTACTTTTGCGTCAAATGCCATCGCCAGCTACTGCACTCTACTTGCACGAACGACCAGTAACCGCAACTCCTTGATTATCAAACAACGACTTTGTCACAAGCTCGTCTCACGCTCGTCAACCTTGTGTTTGCCTTCATAAATGTGGCCTCTTATCGTATCTAGATTTTGCAGTTCATGAGGGTTGAAGACAATCAGTGATTGTGGCAGATTAACTCGCGTAATTCGGCATTCTGAAGAAGAGCATCTGAAGTGGTGAAATTACTATAGCCAGCACCTCGGCCTGGCCATCTCCAAATATTGTATAAAATCCGCAGCTGGCCAAAGTCAAAAAACCAATGCAAAAGTGTGGGAAAATCCCATAACATGCCCTGACAAGGGGCATTCAACGCCGGCATTGCCTTCATTACAGATGCTTGCCCTAACTGGTTGAAGGTAAGAGAGTGAGTAATTCACCCTTGAACTAAAGTTGTGTATAACGTGAATCTCCTGGCTCACTCCAATAAGCAAGCAGGCTGGACGTTACAGACCTGGAAAACTCACAGATTGACTTTCAGACCAGTTGGAGTCGCTTTCTTTTCATTCACCTCCTCATGCCCATCTTGAAGCAAAGAAGAAAACCATGAAAGCCATTTCGTGATGGCATTCACAAGAGACGGTTCGTCGGAATACCACTCCTGGAAATGAGAACTAAGCTTTGTGCATATTGTAGAAAGGAGCTCATTGTCTGCCGAACGAAGCAACTGAAGCGCAACCGACTCTACTGTTACTGCCAGGCGCCTGCAGAACAGGGATTCGCACAACAGAATGGACTGGACAAATGCTGCTGCTATTGACAGGACTTCTAGCCAATTGCTTGTCCCTGCTACTAAGTCATCCGTCCACTTACAGTTGTCGGGAGCACGGTTCAGAACATTCTTGTACAGATTCTTCCTTAGCAACTAAGGCAGTGGTGGCCAAATGACAAAGGATCTGGGGCAAAAATTCTTCAATATCGATGCCGACGGAAAGCAGCACTTTCAGCGTCTGCAAGCCTGAACTCAAAAAGGAGCATCACGAACCACCTGCGAGCCAGTTGCGGAATAGCCGCATTTTTTACTCCAAAAAAGGGTCCAATACTGTTTTGCACACGTACCTTCTCGTATGGTTTCAAGTGAGATGCTATCCAGCGCGTCAAGACAGGCGGCCATCCAATCAGAGAGCCTCAGGTTTGCCGAATCGCCAGCAAATACCAGCAGAGCTCTGGATCGTTTTAAAAATGCCGACCGAACAGTCTCTGATGAGCTTAGGGCGGGATGACACATGTCAATAAGAAAGTTTTGGCTGCGTCCACAACGCATGTCGTTTTGAGTTAATTTGCCGGACACAGTGCACAAGACTAAACGCAACTAATTTCGGCGTACCAATCGAAAAATGACGGATCATACTCGTCAGCGAAAGTGCGACAGGCGAATGTCGTAAACGCCTCCAAATATGCATCAAAACAGACGTCGACTTCGGTGTATATAGGGAAACCGCCCGTCAACGCCTGAAAAACCGCTCGACCCTATCAATGTCCCATCAGGTTAACAGTTTCATTTGCAGTTACAGTCTAAATTAGTGAATGATGTTTCTCATGTTCTCAAACAGCTGGCCCGTAATGCAGGAACGTATTGATGGTGCGTACCTGCATAATGGGCGTGCGGTAGTTGTTCAGTGCTGGATAAGAAAAACACGGACACATCGCAAATGGGAAATAGGGGTTAAGAACTCCCACCGTTAAGGGCAAGAATGAATCAGGATATGCTACTGTATTAAACACTGGGAGATATGTGCTGCTGCTCACCACCTCTGGGGCAACTGATGGCAACCTCGTTGAGGCACCTCCAACCCAAGAAGCGAACTTCGGCTGCACCAAACCGGCGACCAGTCCACATAACAACAACATTGCACATCGGCCTCTCCTTTGTACAGTCGATCATTTGCGCCAATAGGAGGCCAACGTATTTGCTGCCCCTTGCTGAAACAACTGCTATTGTCACTAACTACACGAAGGTGAAGGACAGTGCATTCTGGTCCTGTACCTTGGGGAACATCTAAAACACGAAGGAGAGGCGGAATAATAAAACCTAGGGTGCGTTCTTCGTCCTCTAGCTGCGTGAAAAATGCACAGGAAACATTCCTTACTGTGTGCAACCTTTTTCTAGGCAACTGAGTGACGCTATGGCAGTGGCAGTCTTCGACGTACAGGTACAGACTTGACTAGTGCGGTTAGGATACGGGTAACATGCACAGCCATTCGAGAGGCCCCTTCGTCACTAAGATATGAGAGAAAAAGCCGTTCACTGCCTCCATTCACTGCCGAATGCTCGGATCCCATGTATCCAGGGAGAACTTCGGTAAGCTGCTCATCAGGAAGTCCTTCTCGTAGCTGCAGTCGCCCTTTGGCACACGATTAACAATTGTAACGCGCATCATATGCCCCTTATTAGGCTGTATCTGGGTAGAGCTGATGCGTAAGCTTGCGCAAATCCTCACCGGTTAGTGGGCAGCGAAGGTCTTTTTCTCCACCTCGTTCCGCCATCTGCACTTCGACAGCTGAGGCTGCTGCTGCAGCTGATAGTAATATGCGGGAGTCGGCTCGGTTCGGATTGACCTGAAAAGCCTTTGGAAGCTCTTTCGCTGTAAGCGCACGAGCGCAGAGGCCCGTCACAGCATGTATGAATGTGCCACGTGGCAGTTCCAGGGGATGTGACGCAACAGACATGGTCGGTTGAAAACTAAAGAATTCACAGACATCCTTCAGAAGAGCTGCAGAGTGTAGCAAGGTAAAGCACAAAACACATTGAGGTGCAGTTCGCCAACAGGCTCGTTGAGGAAGCATTTGAGAAGAGACCCAATGACTTTTTGGTTGCTGCAACAGCACTGCAGTAGACACCAACAGAAAAGGGATCCTGACCTTGAGCTTGCCGGACTACGGACTCATCGGTGGCAGCGGCAGCAACCCCAAAAGTGTCTAAACATTTCGACGAGCTTTGGATATTCAGCGCGAACGACAGAAGCAAGCCCTGCGTACGGAACAACAACAGGCCTCTGGGCGTTATCTGGCTTAGATGGAACGGAAGTACATAACCGCTCTTCCAGCGAACTCCAGCTTTAACTGCATCGCTCATATTTCTCTTATCAGCGACTCTTCCCTGCAGCCCTCGTCGTTGCTGACCTGAATTGTAGCAAGAATGTAAAGTGCTGCCTTTCGTGGTGCGCTCTCAGTGGCCAAGAAATGGGTTCCGGCAAAGGCCCATGACAAAGTCTGCTCCGCAGATCTGTCTTCCGAACAGGCGGAGCGGTGCCCTTCCTGGCTTCCGCCCGAAGTTGGTTGCGATGAGGCTGGCACCCAACGAAGCACAGGCGGCAAACAAGCTGCAAGTATCATCCTCTCGACCTCACTTAAGCCTTCAATGTCTCTGTGTTTCAGCTGAAGTGTCAGCGAAGGTCGTTGTAGCTCTCCAGTGAGAGAGCCCGGCAAGACGACGGCCTTCAAACCCTCCATTGCAGCAAGCAGCTGGCCGACTGTTTCCGCACACAGACGGCGTTGTATAGAGGCCTCCGCCTGAGCTGCCGCCCTGGCATCCTCTCCTTCCACGCTAAACATTGGTGCCGTTCCCCTCATACCGTTGTTGCCGTCGCCACCACAGATCCCTTTCGCTGCTCTGACCGGCATTACACAGGCTGCGAGGACCCTCGAGCAACCAAGGAGTACCATAGGGCCCCGCAGGAGAAGCTCTAGCAGACGTACTCGAACCAAATGCTCCGATGGACTGCGAATACGCCCTGAAGCGGTGTAATCAGGGAGGGGGCAGGTGAAGAGAGAAGAAAGAGAGCCTTTTTTGATCTGCTGCACACGCTGTTCCAACAGAGCCCCACAACTACCGGTATCAGCATTTTCCATAGCTGCGTCAAAAATATGGATCTGTTTATTACCCACCTCCACCCCTCCCGAGTGCAGCACATGGTGTCCCCCTATGCCTGAGAGGCCCCAGCTGAGCCATTCCAAGGCCTTGGGGAGGAGTCGAGTAGCTGTCGTGGGAGAGACTCGAACGATTATCTCAAAAGCAAACAGGGCCTCTGTAGCGCAACACAGAAGCACCGATGCAGATATACCACACATGTGAAACGTGCCGTACCAGGGGTTCCGCCTCTTCGCCAGAGGATAAAAAAGCAGAATCTGACTGTGCGGTTTATAAGTTGCCTTACCCCGTAGTACAGCATCGGCAGACTCCGCATTTTCATGTCGGTTGCTGTTTAGGGTCTTTGACTGAGGCTGCCTTATATCTGAAGAGGGACAACTTGCACTTTGCTGGTCGGGAGAACTTTCTGCTACTGTCTCCGAAGCTAGTTGAGGTGTTGGCTCAGTGAGCAGAACCGACTCGGCTGATAACAGAAGAAGCAACCCCCAGTGAAGTGCTGCTGTACAAACGGCCCTTTGGTACTTGATTGTTTCTCCTTCTCCGACTGTCTGCTCCTCCTCTTCGCCCTCATCAACCGCCTCCCCTTCATCCTCAGATGATGCAGCGAGTGTAGCCTCAAAGTGGGCTCGGACCTGTGCAACAAACTGCGCTGTCAGCCAGTGCTTCGGAGGTGTGTCGATGACCTCCTGATTTGTGGTTACAGGAGTTCTTTGTACCGGCTTTTGGGTGGACGCAACCTGCTCCGAGAGCCGCTCGTCCGTCGCTAGGATATCGGACCCAAAGGCCTCATCTTCCGCTTGCAATGGACCAGACGAAGCTGGAAATGGTGAGGCCAAGCAGCCGGCAGCAGACTCAGTAGCTGGAGTCGGCAGTAGTAGCTGAGACACAGCAGTGCTAAGGGAAACAGCGAACAGTGGCCGATTGCTGCTGAGACGACGAACCGCCGCGGCCGCAGCAGCAGGTGGATCGAGGGCGCCTTGACCCTTCATGGGCTGTATGAATCTGCTTGATTTCCTCCCTCCAGGTGCTTCCCCCGGAAGTACCTGGAGAAGGTAAGGCCAGGGGGGGCGGGGGAGGCGGCCCGATGTTCGAGCAACGGGGGTTATCACAATTGTTCTGTTTCTGTAATAAACTACCTTTAAAAACCCGAATATAAGGGAAGAAGAGAGTAAATATACATCCCAGTGAGCTATTGTGGATTCTCCTGCATGCAGGTCATCTCGATATGCTCCCGCCGGTACGCAGTGCAAGTATCATTCAATATGAAAAAAAAGCTAATCACTGCGACATCTTCTGAGAAATATGAATCGCTCTTGGCATTTTATGATGTTTTAGCGATCAAAAGTTTTAGCTTAATTAAATATCGCTTCCAGAGGCTCGAAGCGGCGAGGAGACCCCCGATATCCCTCATCTGTAAGGCATCTTGACAGGTCCAAGAAGCTTCAAGCGGGTGCATCAGGGGGTTGTATACGGCGGCTACCATGTTTATAGTGGCTGCATAGGACGACTCAGGAGGCAGAACTCCTGCCAACTGCCTCGCCGCAGCCGAACCATTCGGGGGCCCCACAGAAGAACCAAAGAGGGGAGAGCCCAGTGCTCTCTGCCGTGGATGCTCAGATGGTTTGTCTGTCGAGTGAAGGAAGTGGCCATGGAGGGGCTTCGACGCCTATTCTTCGGGGCTCCCCCAGAACCCGAGAGGTCTGTACGGAGGTAGAGTTACAAAGGGCGGAGCGCCTTGGCTCGGCTTGGCTGCAGCGTTACCGCCTCATAGAAGGCTCGAGCCTTCTGCCTTCTGTGGACCCTTTGAACGAGCTGCTGCTGGGGCTCGACTTCTTCGCCGACCTTCGCGAAGAAGGTGTCATCCGCACTCTGCCCGGCGATTCGTCGGCAGGAGATCCCATGCTTCCAGACTCTACCGCTTCCGAAGACCCTGGCGAGGAGGCGAAGGCAGATGAAGATGACTATACGGACAAGGCAGAAGAAGAAGATCAGGAGGGCAAGGAAACACTGCAAGGCGATATAACAGCACAGGTAGATAAGCAGGGACCCCCGTACCAACGACGGGAATACCTTCGGCCCATACCCACAGTAATACCCAATGAAAATGCGTACATCGGCTTCTTCCTTCCTCTGTTCCTTCAAGAGGCCAAACAGGCCCTCGCAAGAGCCATCAAGCTCGATCTCGGGCCACCCGAGGTATTCATGCAGGTCCGTCTAGCTGTTGGTCCAGAGGCGACTCCCTCCCCCAGTCTGCCCCCCTTATTCCTCTGAAACAAATGGATGCTACGCAGCGGTTTTATTGCTTGTCTCGTTAGAGTGTCCAAGGGGTACGAACAAGAGAAAGGCCATCAAAAAAACAGCTCACTCTTTTTTTTTATCCCTGGTTGTGGTGTCACAGCAAAGCGGTGAGCCTCGAGGTTCTTTCCTCTCTTTACTACTGAGCCGATCTGGAGGAATGGCTGCAGTTTCTTCATCAGCTTGTCGGTACTGCCACGGTGACTTGGTTCTGATGTACATCCCGGCAAACCGCGCTGGTGAAGACGCCGAGGAGCAAACGACCGCTCACAAGAGGAGCCAAAAGGATGCCCCGGAGGAAAATCCTGGAGACAAGGATACAAACCCGAAGAAGACCTCTAGCGTGGATCCGTCTGAGGAGCCCGAGGCGAGGTCGTGGACCCGATTATTGAAACCCCACGACACCGACTGCCACGTGCTCGGAGTTGTGTCTCAGGGACAGCACGAGGCCATCACTGTTAAGGTGCTGACTCCTCTAGGCTCCGCGTATAACGGAAGAGGCAATCAGGGATTAGAGGGCCGGCAAGATGCTTCAGAAGTGTACAATCCAGCCACAGGCCGACCCTACGGCTTCTTGCTGCCCAGGGACAGACGCCGCCTGCTAAGGCTCGTAAAGGCCTTGAACGCCCAATTCACCAAGTGGACGGTGCAACGAATCATGTCCCTCACTACAATACACAGAGAATTCCAGGTGATACCCGTCATGCTACAGCGGTAGCTTCTTTCTTGCTTTTGTTAGTTGGCCTTTCGCCTGTTTGGGTTGTTCTAATGCCTCCCCTTGCTTTTGTATGAGTTTCCTTATTTTTATTTATGTATGCCTATGTGTGTAAGTGTGCCTGCGCTCCTAGGTGCCCCTGGGTGTGTGCATGCTTATCTGTGCTTGCACGCCCACATGTTTTCGTGCGCCTGCATATTCATGTGGGCTGGCATATATGCGCTTAACCGTGTATATGCTCCTGCATCTGTTGCGCGTCTGTTTGCTTGAATATTGGCGTGCTTTTATATTTGTGTAGGAGTATGATATCGGCCCCCAGCCTTTTGCCCCTCTAGTTGTCTCCTTTTGTCTCCCCTGCTGGCTGCCGCCGTTTCCCTTGCTCGTTCTTCTTGTCTCTACAACACACTTTCCTAACCTTGTCAGCAGTCAGGGAATTCGTCCTGTTTTATTGTTCGGATTTCTTCCTTCTGCAGGGTTTGATGTCTCTTCCGGATTTGCTTCTGAAGGACAGTCTCTTTCGCATGCCATCTGAGGGCTCCTCCACACGGCAGCAGACGAACAAATTCAAACTATTGGAGCCTTTGAACAACCCCCTGCTGGAGGCCCAGGAGGGTACCCAATCGGAGGCTGATGGGGCGGCCGCAGTGTGTCTCCCCGTAGGAACTGCTGCTAGTGATGCGAGCCCCTCACCGACTGAGGGCACTCGTGCGCAGACACAGACACCACTGGTGTCTACATCCGACGAGGCCTCAGAAAAGGATTCTGAGAGGCAGACCGAGGAGAAGACGCAACAGGGGGAGCGGCGACTTGTTATTCCTGAGGCACTGAAGGACCGTTTAGAGAGTCTTTATAACGCCAGTCAGCTCGCTGCCCTCGAGGATTCACTCAAGGTAGAGGGTGTCACTCTCATTCAAGGGCCCCCCGGCACGGGAAAGACTTCCACTATAGTTGGCGTCGTTTCCGTCATCCTTCATGCCCAGCTGGAGGGTCAGCAAGAATCCTACGCACACTCTTCATCTGTAAGCGACCGATCGTCCAAAGGCCTGTCACAAATTAGTAGAGTTGTGTAGTCCTAGCCGAAAAATCACCATCCTGCCCCCAGTCAGACGTCGATATGCGGAGCATTTTCTTTCGTCAATGGATTCCTTGCTGTCTCTTTCTCCGTATGCTGCAGAGTGAGCAGGGCGCGGCGGCAGAGGGAGCAGGAGATAGACAAGGGGATACGGCTAAGGCAGCAGTGACTCAGTCAAAGCGGCGTCCGTGGTTGCAGCGTAAGCATCGCATAGGCGCCATTCTCTGCTCTTTTGCGCTATCTGTCTTCGTCTCTTCGTTCGTTTTGTCGATTGCCACTTAGACAGTAGTGTGGGCGTATGAAAATCTGTGGGCAAACCTTTGTCTAGTGTGGCTTTTAAGGGGTGAGCTGCTGTTGCGCATCTCAGCGAACTACATCCCTTGGATGGATGCAGAAGAGATCACGCTAGAGGATCTGGAGTCTCAAGTGATGCTGCTGCCAGCAGCTGTGCCGACTGACCCGCCTATCTGCCTAACGAGAGAGCAGCATGAGCTCCAGCCAGTGTACGTCCATATCCAAATGCAGATTGTACATGTAGTCTCCTGTGCACCCACTGGTAAAATGTAAATTAAATGCTGCGGTGACATCATGAAATCATGAGATGCAGTGCCTTGCTCCTGTTAGTGCTTACAAGGAGTTGCCCCAGCAGTTCAGTTTTGACGTTGGAGGTTTGCTTGAGATGCATGCGGATGTCCTTACACTCATTACATGCTATGTAGACAGGGATGTACGCGTGTTGATATATATATATA
>CAJFCY010000243.1:0-20712 GCA_904066265.1 Eimeria zaria | reverse complement strand
ATCTGAAAGCGGATCGCAACTACCTGTACGAAATATATAAGCTCCTCCTTCCCGACCATGGACGGTGCGGGTGGTCAGAAAGCCGCACGACAACGGCAGCTCAATCACTATGCACGCTCAGCAGCAAAAGCGAAGGGCGGACTCTTCCACCAGCTGAGCCGTCCTCTACAAATGGCCACTAGTCGCACGCAAATACAGCCAACACGGCACAATCGCAGATGTGACGCGCTCGTCGCCTTTCTCCATATTCTCGCAGTTTAGGCCTCGTTTGACTTTTCAGCTCCGCCATGCGGTAGCATCGACGTACGTCCTGCACCTGGAAGGATCATTTGTGGCACTGTTCACGCAGAAATGGAATCAAATCAAAATGCAGTTTGCACATCCTTTATGAGCAGTGCTACTCGGTATACCCATCGAACAATCGTTCGGCGTTGTTGTTGGAGGCACACATGAGACGTAGAAGCAGCACAAGGAGGTACAAGTAACACAAGCAGAAAGCTGTAGCCTAGGTATTTAAGGCAGGCAAAGTGTCACGGCACACGAAACGCCGTCACCTTGTAGCGGAAGACACATGAACCAGTCTTCGGAGAGGCAGCCAATCGAAGGCTCGCCGTCTCCCGCTGCAGTTTTACAGGCCTCCGTACCCCGGCATAATGCATATCAGCTGCCGCAGACACATTTGTAACGTTACCTAGCAATGCAACAAACACCGTAACGCTTCCCAAATTGCACGAAATGGTCCTCCACAGCACCGCAAGGCAGCAAGAAGTGATCATGCGCCTGGATCGCCGTTCGAAAACCACTTCTCGGGAAATAATGTAGGTTCTTCTTGGTGCAGTACGGGCGCACTGTATGAGCATGTAAGATGCAAACGTCTCTGTGCACTCAAATTGATGGTGACGCATAACAGAGACACTCGCGTGCCACCTAGATGGAACCCGCTGCCAAATTAATGAGGCAGTGGTTTCGTGCATCTGACTTAACTTCGGTCAAAATTTCTGCTGCCTACAGAAAATAGTTTGGTTCGTCTTTCCAAGGGGACGATGCTACGACGCGGAAATATATATATCATGGCCATTAAAACGCAAGCACTGCATGCTTCTCAATGAACCACGAGTCTAAATGCTCCATGCATCGTTTCGAACCTGCATCACCTACCATCAAATGATAATAGAACTACCCTTTGCCCCCAAATTGCTGTACCATTCTTTGGTGCAGCACCGTTGCGTGCCGAAGTCAGCGCACTATCTGGAGTTGCATACGCACCCAAGAAGCCTGCAGTTGCGCGGCGAAGAACCATGCTTTGAGAAACTCATAGTGTAGAACCCCGTAGCCTGGGTTCCGAAATCATCTCTGTATCGCCACAACAAGCAGATGCGTCACCCATGTTTAACGCAATGCGTTTCTGAGACATTCCACACGCTACAGTCATGCACTGGCCAGACCATGACCCACTATTCCTGGTACTCAAAAATCGCGCACAGAATTGCGAGACAAGTTGCGATCATTAAACCGTGTACAGGCCACCAGTAGTCACTAAGGATGAGTGCATACTCCGCATCAGGATGCTCAACACCACGAAGTTTGATAGCTTGCTACAAACGCCAGTTGTGAGCGGCAGCTGCACTGCATGCTTTGGTTGCCCCTATTTCATGAAGCAAAACTCTGCGAAGAAAATGGAACACTGTTGGGAAAAGGCGCAGCAAATGTTGGTAGGTAGGATGCAAGGGAGCTAGATAAGAAATAGTTTGAGTCTTTTGTATGGGCTATATAATTCTGGGGAGAAAACACCTATTATTCACGTCAATAGCAAACCACAACATAACTGGAAAGCTGCGCTTGTCATCAAAAGGACCGTGGTGTCGAGAGCGACCGCCAACACACCGCTAATATACCCCCCGAGCCACACTGTGCAAATGCTACCCGAAGTCCTCCCAGGCATGGAAAGTATTCGAGCTCATCCTTGCACAGGATACACTGCATTGATGCAGCAAAAAAGATGCACGGCCTTGACAGCTCGGCCACTATTCGGCATACAACGAGCAGGAGGAAGACGTGGAGAAACCCGAAAGACAAAGCTCATTACAAATGTTCACGGAGCGTGACCCATTCGAAGCAGTCCAACTGGTAGCACAATCTTCCAAATCTAGGCAAAACGTCGCTAATGAGAGCCACTTGCGAGTAAAATGCCATTATGAAGCTGTACTGGCATTCACAGGCTAACCAGTATATGCTATTCTACGGTGTTGCACAAACAACGAATTACTGTCTGAACTTGCAAAAGCCACCTCTGCACCCTGCATGCACAAACGGTAATGCGCCCAACAGGCGCAAAACTGCTGTGTGCATTAAAACGTAAGTTTCAACTCTAAGGCAACAGCGCACTAGTACGACTGCGAGCAGAAGCGTATCGCCAAACGAAACACGAGGCGCAGTGCTATTTCACACTGAGGCAGGTGGAAGGGCTTTCGCGGGGAGATAACCGTGCAGAACATGGAAATTAAACCACTATGAAGCGCTGTTTCATGTAGCTTTGCTCTTTTACAGCATAAACACACCATCTGCGCTTGCACGATGGACGCTTTATTGCCTACTAAAAGCATAACGAAGGCACCGAAGTGTCATCTAGATGCAGCCATCTGGCAAAGCACGTATGCAATGTTACGTTAGCGCTAACAGGATAAAGCCGCTTGAAAATGGCAACCCCATAGTCAGCGGTGGAGGTGAGGTACCCACTACGCAACTACAGCCGCCAGTACATTTTTGCCCTGCCATATTGGCTCAAGTCTCCTGCTCAGCCACCAGCACATAAGCTTTGTGCAAAACACGGCACGCGGGACTGATGCGTCGAAGCACGTAACCAAAGCTGAGCAACGGAAAAAAAGCAGATATGCTTGTTTTAATAAAACTTTGGGCGTAACAATTTACTTCATTCTGCCGTCTCAAATTCCACCAAAGGCCAGAAATTCTTGCTACTTCTGTTCCCATATGCGCAGCTGCTGATGTAGCAATTTTATCAACTGCTACGCATGAGCATCACTGCCTGCCATCGTGAGAACTCGTGCATCAAGCTTGATCGTGAGGGCAAGTGCAACTTGGCATTCCATACGCTTTCAGTGCGCTGAAGGCACTCACTGCCTGCATTTGCAAGAAGCATCCTGGACAGCTGGGAAGCAATGGTGCATATGCACCATAACCAATCCCAGCAAATGGCGTCAAATATTCCTCTAATGCACCTGGCCGTTTTGCTGTTTAAACTACGTACACGTCTTCGGTGGGTCAAACCATAGCAACGCTTGCAAAGCTAAGCACGTTATCTGCTCACACCGGAAAACACACTGGCGCATGGCTAAAACGCTGGAATATATTATTCATGCTCCGCTCAAAGCCACTACACGGAACCTCCACTGTAGTACAATCACATAGCGCCACACCGTTCTCCGTTGCCCTCTATTAATACACCACCGACACAGGAAATACGCGGCAGTCCACCAACTACGTTTGTACCGCCGCCCCCGGGTGCACCCTGCTATACAGGGACTGCCTCTGCACTCCACATGTACCCTTTGTCTGTGCACCCGCATACTGCAACCAATGCAACGCACTCGCTGGCTCTGCAACAAGATTCTTCACAACGCGTGAACACAGCTCCATACACACCACACTCTCAATTCACAGCTACTGCAGATGAAACGGTCTCTTATCAATTCCTCACGCAGCCACTCCTATTCTTGCTTCAGCCGTATACGCACCTCCAGCAGCTGCACGTGAATCACCGCTGACCCGCGCAACCATCACGTCATCTAATAACGCCAAACGCAACCTCTTGTCATGGGGAAGTACCCACAAAGCTGTCGCCCGCGACCTCCAGCCCACACAAGTCATTTCACCCAAGCCTCGATCGCACAGGCGACCTATCACCGTCAACGACACCTCCACAGCCGCCGCCACCGTCCGCTGCACCGCGCCACACAACAACTACATCTCCGCTCCACATGTATCCTTCGTCTATGCACCCGCACACTGCTGCGAATGCAACGTACTCGCTGGCCCCCCATGGAGATTCCTCACAGCGCGCAAACACAGCTGCATATACACCACACTACCAACTCACACCTACTGCAGATGAAACGCTCTCTTATCAATTCTTCACACAGCCGCTCCTATTCTTGCTCCAACTGTATACGCAAATTCAGCAGCTGCACGTGCATCACCGCTGACCCGCGCAACCACCACGCCATCTAATAACGCCAAACGCAACCACTGTTCATAGCGAAGGACCCAGAACACAGTTTCTGCTCTGGCTGCATTTCGCGCAAACAATTCACCTGATGCTGCCAGCACATAACCCGCGTCTGACCACCGACCACACCTCCAAAGCCGCCGCCACCGTCCGCTGCACCGCGCCACACAGCAACTACCTCTGCACTCCATATGTACCCTTTGTCTATGCACCCGCACACTGCTCCAAATGCAACGTACTGTCTGGGTCAACACAGTGGTTTGTCACAACGTGCAATCACCGTTTCAAACACATCACACTACCAACTCACACCTACTGCAGATGAAACGCTCTCTTATCAATTCCTCACGCAGCCGCTCCTGTTCTTGCTCCTACCGTATACGCACCTCCAGCAGCTGCACGTGAATCACCACTGACCTGCGCAACCACCGCGCCATCTAATAACGCCAAACGCAACCACTGTTCATGGCTAAGAACCCAGAACACAGTTTCTGCTCTGGATGCGCTTGGCGCAAAAGAGTCCACCTGATGCTGCAAGCACATAACCCGCGTCTGACCACCGACCACACCTCCAAAACCGCCGCCACCGTCCGCTGCGCCATCCCACACAGCAACTACCTCTGCACTCCACATGTACCCTTTGTCTATGCACCCGCACACTGCTCCAAATGCAACGTACGCGCTGGCGCGCAAGGACATTCCTCACACGTGCAAACACAGCTGCATAACCGTCACAGTAGCAACTCACACCTACTGCAGATGGAACGCTCTGCTGCCAATCCCTCACGCAGCCGTTCCCGTCTTGCACCAGCCATATACGCACCTCCAGCAGCTGCACGTGCATCACCGCTGACCCGCACAACCACCACGCCATCTAATAACGCCAAGGCCAACTGCTGGTCATGACGAAACACCCAAAACACTGTTGCTCGCGACCCCCCTGCTCGCACAACTCATTTCACCGGAGCCACTATCGTACAGGCCATCTATGACGGACGGCCACACCTCCAAATCTGCTGCCGCCCTCCGTAATACCGCGTCACACGTCAAGTATCTCTGTGCTTCACATGCAGACTTCATCTGTGCACGTGCACACTGCTCCAAATGCAACGTACTCGCTGGCGCGCAAGGACATTCCTCGCAACGCGCAAACACAGCTGCATACCCGCCACACTACCAACTCACTGCTACTACAGATGAAACGCTCTGTTACCAATCCCACACGCAGCCACTCCTATTCTTGCTTCAACCGTATACGCACATCCAGCCGCTGCGCGTGCATCACCGCTGACCCGCGCAACCACCACGCCATCTAATAACGCCAAACGCAACCACTGTTTATGGCGAAGAACCCAAACCACTGGCTGATGTGAGCTCCTTCCCCACACGAGGCATGCCAGACAAACCTCTATCGAACAGTCCACCAACCACAGCCGACGACAACTCCACAGCCGCCGCCACCGTCCGCTGCACCGCGCCACACAGCAACTACATCTCCGCTCCACATGTACCCTTTGTCTATGCACTCGCACACTGCTCCAAATGCAACGTACTCGCTGGCCCCCCATGGAGACTCCTCACAGCGCGCAAACACAGCTGCATATACACCACACTACCAACTCACACCTACTGCAGATGAAACGCTCTCTTATCAATTCCTCACACAGCCGCTCCTATTCTTGCTCCAACTGTATACGCAAATTCACCAGCTGCACGTGCATCACCGCTGACCCGCGCAACCACCACGCCATCTAATAACGCCAAACGCAACCACTGTTCATGGCTAAGAACCCAGAACACTTTCTCTGCTCTGGCTGCATTTCGCGCAAACAATTCACCTGATGCTGCCAGCACATAACCAGTGTCTGACCACCGACCACACCTCCAAAGCCGCCGCCACCGTCCGCTGCGCCATCCCACACAGCAACTACCTCTGCACTCCACATGTACCCTTTGTCTATGCACCCGCACACTGCTCCAAATGCACGTACTGTCTGGGTCAACAGAGAGGTTCGTCACAACGTGCAATCACAGTTTCATACACGTCACACTCCCAACTCACACCTACTGCAGATGAAACGCTCTCTTATCAATTCCTCACGCAGCCGCTCCTATTCGTGCTCCAGCCGTATACGCACCTCCAGCAGCTGCACGTGCATCACTGCTGACCCGCACAACCACCACGCCATCTAATAACGCCAAGGCCAACTGCTGGTCATGACGAAACACCCAAAACACTGTTGCTCGCGACTCCGCTGCTCGCACAACTCATTTCACCGGAGCCGCTATCGTACGGGCCATCTATGACCGACGGCCACACCTCCAAATCTGCTGCCGCCCTCCGTAATACCGCGTCACACGTCAAGTATCTCTGTGCTTCACATGCAGCCTTCATCTGTGCACGTGCACACTGCTCCAAATGCAACGGACTTTCTGGCAATGCAAGCACATACACGACAACGCACAAACACAGCTGCATAACCGCCACACTACCAATTCACTGCTACTACAGATGAAACGCTCTGTTACCAATCCCACACGCAGCCACTCCTACTCTTGCTTCAACCGTATACGCACATCCAGCCGCTGCGCGTGCATCACCGCTGACCCGCGCAACCACCACGCCATCTGATAACGCTAAACGCAACCACTGTTTATGGCGAAGAACCCAAACCACTGGCTGATGTGAGCTCCTTCCCCACACGAGGCATGCCAGACAAACCTCTATCGAACAGTCCACCAACCACAGCCGACGACAACTCCACAGCCGCCGCCACCGTCCGCTGCACCGCGCCACACAGCAACTACCTCTCCGCTCCACATGTACCCTTTGTCTATGCACTCGCACACTGCTCCAAATGCAACGTACTCGCTGGCCCCCCATGGAGACTCCTCACAACGCGCAAACACAGCTGCATAACCGCCACACTACCAACTCGCACCTACTGCAGATGAAACGCTCTCTTATCAATTCCTCACACAGCCGCTCCTATTCTTGCTCCAACTGTATACGCAAATTCACCAGCTGCACGTGCATCACCGCTGACCCGCGCAACCACCACGCCATCTAATAACGCCAAACGCAACCACTGTTCATGGCTAAGAACCCAGAACACTTTCTCTGCTCTGGCTGCATTTCGCGCAAACAATTCACCTGATGCTGCCAGCACATAACCCGTGTCTGACCACCGACCACACCTCCAAAACCGCCGCCACCCTCCGCTGCACCATCCCACACAGCAACTACCTCTGCACTCCACATGTACCCTTTGTCTATGCACCCGCACACTGCTCCAAATGCAACGTACTGTCTGGGTCAACATAGTGGTTTGTCACAACGTGCAATCACCGTTTCAAACACGTCACACTACCAACTCACACCTACTGCAGATGAAACGCTCTCTTATCAATTCCTCACACAGCCGCTCCTATTCTTGCTCCAACTGTATACGCAAATTCAGCAGCTGCACGTGCATCACCGCTGACCCGCGCAACCACCACGCCATCTAATAACGCCAAACGCAACCACTGTTCATGGCGAAGAACCCAGAACACTTTCTCTGCTCTGGCTGCATTTCGCGCAAACAATTCACCTGATGCTGCCAGCACATAACCCGTGTCTGACCACCGACCACACCTCCAAAACCGCCGCCACCGTCCGCTGCACCGTCCCACACAGCAACTATCTCTGCACTCCACATGGACCCTTTGTCTATGCACCCGCACACTGCTCCAAATGCAACGTACTGGCTGGCTCTGCAACACCAATCCTCACAACGCGCAAGCACAGCTGCACAACCGCCACACTGCCAACTCACACCTACTGCAGGTAAACGCTCTCTTATCATTTCCTCACGCAGCCGCTCCTATTCTTGCTCCACCCGTATACGCACCTCCAGCAGCTGCACGTGCATCACCGCTGACCCGCGCAACCACCACGCCATTGAATAACGCCAAACGCAACCACTGTTCATGGCGAAGAAACCTGAACACAGTTTCTGCTCTGGCTCCATTTCGCGCAAACAATTCACCTGATGCTGCCAGCACATAACCCGTGTCTGACCACCGACCACACCTCCAAAACCGCCGCCACCGTCCGCTGCACCGTCCCACACAGCAACTATTTCTGCACTCCACATGGACCCTTTGTCTATGCACCCGCACACTGCTCCAAATGCAACGTACTGGCTGGCTCTGCAACACCAATCCTCACAACGCGCAAACACAGCTGCACAACCGCCACACTGCCAACTCACACCTACTGCAGGTGAAACGCTCTCTTATCATTTCCTCACGCAGCCGCTCCTATTCTTGCTCCACCCGTATACGCACCTCCAGCAGCTGCACGTGCATCACCGCTGACCCGCGCAACCACCACGCCATTTAATAACGCCAAACGCAACCACTGTTCATGGCGAAGAACCCAGAACACTATCTGTCATTTGGCGTCACTACCAATTCACAGCTAGTGGAGGTAAAACGTTTTGTTATCAACGTCTGATGCAGTGTCTCCCGTTGGTTGTAGAATTGCTTGGGTATTTCGTATGCTGATAGTGCATCAACCCCTGCGCGTGCAAACGACGTCCTGCATAGGCACGCCGCTCGGCCAGCAAACATGGTGCAGTGCAGAATCTGGAACACTGTCTTTGCTCTGTCTGCAGCTCGCCTAAACCACGGCGCTTATTGCTGTCACCGCCGAGTTCGCCGAGATCCACCACTGCCATCTGCGGATCCCCTGTCAGTGTTGGATATATCTAGCATTGCAACGAATACCACCGCACTACACTTGCACCTTTGGTTCTGCACTATTCAGCGCGGCGGAAGCAACTCACTGGCTGGCTCTGGAAGGAGCCATCTCGGCACCGTGCAAGCGCGCGTTCACGCGCGCAATACCAACTCATACCTACTTGCGAAGAAACGTTCCGTCATCAGTTTCTCAGGCATCTTCTCCCGCTGGTGTTGGAAATGCTCACGCGTCTCTATTGTCGGTAGGACGACCAACGCTTTTTCACGTAACCACGCTCTCAGAGAATAACGACCCCAGCCATTGATCAAAGAGCAGAATCTGAAACAATGTCTTTGCTCTACACACACCTCGCACATTGAAGTCCATCTAGACTAGCTACCGCGCATTCCATCTAAGGCCACCTGCGACCGCTGCAAAGCCTCCGCCAACATCCCCAATACAGTCCAGCACAGCGTGTACTGCGCTCCGCATGCACATTTCTGTGTACTCACTTAGCGCGGCGAAATCAGCGTACTGGCTCTTTCTGCAAACTCAATTTTCTCAGCGCGCAAACACAACTCCATATCCACGCTAACGGTTCACAGTTACTCGAGACAACATGCTCCGTTATCATATCGTCGCACAGCCGCCTCTTTTGTTGATGCATCGACATACACACCTCTATCGATGGATGATGCAGAAACACTGGTCTGCACAAGCACTCTATCTGGCAGCGTTAAACACAACCGCCTTTCGTGAAACAGAACGCAAAGGACCATTTCTATTTTGCTCGCACTTTGTACAAGGGCCGTACCTAAGTCCGCTATCGGACAGTCCACTTACGGTCGCAGCTGCCTGCGACAATTCCTCCGCAGCCGTCGAAAATACAGTGTGACGCAACAACTGCATCTGCGTTCCACATGCGCCCTTCACATGTATTCTCACTTTGTGCTGAGCAAGCAGCGTACTGGCTGGTCGTGCGAAAGCCATTCGACGCAGAACTTAAGCATAGCTACATACCCAATCTATCGACTCGCAGCTCCTGGAGACGAAGCGCCATGCGATCAATTTCTCATGCAACCGCTCCTGTTGTTGCAACCACATACACATCTTTACACCAGCAGGCGCAGGAGACCTGTTCTGCGCAAGCGCGGTGGCCGGTAATGTCACACAGCCGTTGTTTCAGCTCCCCCATTGGGATGACATACATCACCTAAGCCTGTCGCCTCACAGTCTACTGAAGGCCACCGCTGGTTTCTGCAAAGCATCCACCACCGTTTTTAAAACCGTCCTAAGCATCTTCTTATGCAGCAGCTCCATTAGTGCGGCGAAAGCAGCGCACAAACTTCTGCATACACATGCACATGTGTAAGGTAATAACTCACAATATGAACTCACTACTGACGGCGAAGGAGACCCTTGTGATGAAGATTTCCATGCAGCTGTCCCCGTTCATCCTTTTGCAGCATCCACATATGTAATGCCAACAAGTGCAAGTGGGGAAACGCTTGCCCACGCAGTCACGCACCTCGCCCACAAGCCAGGCGACAGGGTAACATTGCTCAGAAACTGAAAAACTGTCTTTGCTCTGCCCACAGCTCACGCGAGGTGACTCATGGGTTCACCCAAGGCCATCGCTACCCTCTGCTTATATCTCGCTGTTGTATATGTGCAGCAGTGCACAGATACCACCATGAGCTGCATAATGTCAGGCATGCAACGCTTAAATGCATCCGCACGAGAGCATTAGTAACGCAACTGGTTCACAACGGCAAGGCAGGTACGGCCTCACTCGGCTGGGACCGACACACTGGCTGCCGGCGCGAAACAAGATTTTAGCCAGCGGGGGCATAGGCGCACAACACAACACGCTAGTGTATTCCTCGTACGCCTTCATATATTGTGTGGTTCCATGGATGCACAAACACAAACAACAAAACCCCGTTCCACCGGGGTATTATTATCACCACTGCACGTGGAGGAACGATAAGCGCGAACACAGAGGACGGGCAAGGCATGCGCATCGTCACACCCAT
Organism: Eimeria zaria; assembly: GCA_904066265.1. Lineage (NCBI taxonomy): Eukaryota > Apicomplexa > Conoidasida > Eucoccidiorida > Eimeriidae > Eimeria > Eimeria zaria. The sequence goes on along the minus strand of CAJFCY010000243.1, from coordinate 9,707 downwards.
GGAACACGCGCTCAGTGTTTCACAATTCAAAGGCAACACGAAATGAGACAGCGGCTGCGTCAACAACATCCGCACGGCTGCTTCACAGGGAAGGAATGACTGTCCTTGTTCCAGCCATAGCCCCCGTAAGATGCAACACCGTAAGTCGGAGTTCCATCCTCCACCATAGATCATCGCTACTTGCCAATCACTCCTGCATCCCTGACAGTACAGACTGACGGCGCTACCTGCGTTCCTGCATGTGGCGTTCCATAGCACCACACGCCAGCAAAGAACAATTCCAAATCTGGTCTGAAACTTAGTGTCCATGGATGCGTTGCCCGTTTGCACATGGTGCGCCTGTGCACCAACGCACTGGCTGAAAACGCAAAGGCCAACTTCAATAGACATTTACTTTGTCAACAAATGTATCAAACACACAAGAGGCGAATATCCATATCACGCCATGTGTGCCGCGCCTAGCTCCCACATAGACGTGTTGATGTTGGTGAGCTAGGTGAGCAGGCAGCGAACACGGCATCGAGGTACGCAGTGCACGTCTGCACTTTTGTACGCGCACAGCTTAGTGTTTTACATGAACTATCCGCAGACCGTTGGTAGTTCACACAATGCGAAAAGTGTGCCTATATGGCGGGCCACTCTGACACTAGAAAATGATGCGAGTTGACAGAATCAGGCAGGCCATCCAGCTTCTGTTTCTGTAGCCGTGTTTACAGTATTCGAAGCGCTGCACACACAAAAACAATAGCTAGCCATTATGTACGGAGATGCAGGGGAACGCGGTCAGCCTGAAAATCGGCGTCGGCGCCTCGTATTCGTGATTGGCATGAGACACACATGGCGAGTGCCGGCTGCGAATGGCAAAGCCAAGCTTCGTCGAACACGTCAGCAGCAGCGAACAATAGAAACAAACGGCAGAGAAAAAGAAGGTGAACACCTGGCATTATTTAACTTGCACCTCGCATGACGCTCTACGCCTGGTAGAAGTGATAAGGAAAAAACGAAAATTCCGTAGGAGCTAGAAAGTTAAGCATATGGGAACTTACTCGCAGTTGCTGCGCACGTAGCTATATGTTCTATGGTGACGCCCACTCACAGGCTTTAGGCGAAGAAATCAAATAGGCTAGGTCGCTTGTGTTGCTCAAGAAACATCAAAGTGTAGTCCCCTCACTGTGTGGGTGGGAATCTGTACCACTGGTCAATACACGGGTTCTATAGTCCGATATTTGCAAAGCAACATGACTAGTGAGGGGTAAAGAGATGCAGGCACGCAGAGATGTCTTGTGCACCGAGCGCGCCTGATCGACAAACATCCGACGGCACCAAGAAACCTGAGTTACTGTGCTTCTTTCTGCCTCCGGATTTTCCAACCCTTCGACCTAGGCCCTAAACCCTGAACCCCAAAATCCTAATGCGCACATTCAACAGCCTGTTCAATAAACGAGGTAAAAAAATACAGGTGAGGTGGCACGAATCGGCAGCGCACAATTCCCACATACACTTTTGCACTACTGCGTCACAGACGCACTGGCTGAAGGCGCAAAGTCCGATGTCAACATCTTACCAGGCGGTGTGCAGAAAAGCAGGAAATGGCTGCAGCCACCATGCAGATCAGCATCCCTGTCACATCAGTCATTTGCCAGCCAAGCACATCGCATGATACATCAGAAGCCAACTAGAACAAAACATAAAATTACGCACAGCCCTTACCCAAATATAGCACAGAGCTCTGCATAACAGCGCATTGCCTGGAAGTGCAAAAGCCAACTGCACTAGTTTGGCAGTCGGAGTGCACACGCAATGGAATGCACAGAGTCAATATGTTGACAAAAGCCTCCTTGATACTTCTGGCGAGTGTATGGTGTGTTTACATTATGTCCTGGTTAAAGGGCGACAGAGCAACGGATTGCTGACCCGCACGCAAATACGTACACATACATTGCACGCATCTTGCGCGGGCGGATAAGTGCCACACAGAGAAGGAACACTGCATCACTGCACTGGCGTCGGCCACAACCACGTGTGTTCAAATATTGCTGAACGTGCGCCACATCAAAGTAGAACCCTAGCAACAACTAGACATGCAGGTCGGCAGGCACTCAAATGCGGTGTATCTCGCGCATATAAAGGGCTTCTCTGGCAGAATCCGCGTACTCTTTATATTGTCAAAGAATGCACATGCGTGTTGTTCCATCTGCAAAGCTGTCAATAACGATTTCAGGAGAATCGAGAATAGTTTACAGGCCATTGCTTTGATGGCTGAAATTGTAGTGCAAGTCGATTCGCCAGTTCGTATACAATCCAATACAGTGCACGCTCCATGATGACACTAAATTCCTGCCAGACAGTGCGTAAGCAACGGACGCTCGGTGGCCTGTGGTGAGCACAAAAAAAGAATGATTAGCCAGCGCTGATCCAACTCCCAACAAACGCACACACCGGTGACGAATCGCTGCCCCACATGCAAAAGAGACCAACACGAGCACTCTCGGTGGTCCACGGGTCACCAGCGGCAATACAGCACAACAAAAGCCCCACGATCATATTCACGCTGATATTGGTATACGCTGGTATACGCGGGTGCAAGCGTACAGTGGCAGATACCTGATGATGTAACAACTAATATCACAAAATCCCACGGACCGTTCATGATTCTGCTGTACGGCGGCGAAAAGCGTCGAAATAAGTATTATTTTCCCACAGTAATCCTGCAGTCTGATGCTTTGCCTTTTGAAACAGCGTTGATTTGAGAAGGCAGCCATTCACCCTCTCAAGGATAGATACCAACCCGTGACTACTCACAAATCGACGTGCCGCTAAGGAGGAGCAATGAGGGAGGCCTACAGGTATGACACGCTCTTGCAGCGTTGAAGCTACCGACAAGGTTGCTATCGCTTGAAGATTAAATACGTTGCCTATGCACAACATGAGTACACGCAAGGCGACGGTAGGCACTGGGAATGCTACGCTGCCCAAAGGCAAACCGAGCCACGCAAACACAGCTCTTTGCTTTCTTACAGGTAAATTAAAGAACCTCCCAGCGCACTCCAGTGACATGATCTTCTGGAATCGGAAAAAACTTGGCGCAAGTGCGCACGCACCAGGCCAGATATTTGCCACTGCAAGAGCAAAACTCCTGGTGGTGCCCTCCAGACTGGTGGAGATACGGGTGCACCACAAGCATGCAGCTATACCGATAGCTGTCAATAACAAAGCGCCCTATTTTGTGCCTATTTTATTCGGCAGAGGCGGAGCAGCTGCTGTGTTCGCAGGCGCCAGACAGCGTAGTTGGGCAGTCAAGCTGCAGAGCGACTTCAGGGACACAGACCAGGTTTAAAATTCGCAGTATGTCATGCGAATAAGAAATGCGAGGTGGCATTTGAATACCAGTTATTACGCGTAGATAATGGTGGAAGTAGCAACGTAGGCGGAGCCGCCCCACGCCGGCAGTGTCCCACCTGCAGAGCCTATGCCATCCAGAAGCACACCAGCAGCAGAATGCATGTTCACGCTACAGTTGCTCACAAATGCACCACTTACATCTTTTGCTCATTGCTCTTGGAAGTAATTTTGAATGCAAGCGTGCCAGGATCAATATTAAACGGTGCAATGAGGAAAACGCCAATTCAAAACTTTCTAGCGATGTGGCTACACATCACCAGAAGTAGGCAGGAATGAGCTAGTCTACTGGCACTAATAGAATGGTCCAATCAGGGTAACATGACAGTGTAGCGAAAGCGGCTGACTCTCTGTAGGTGCAATTGTGTTTCGTGACAGCTTGGCATTCGATCTACAACTCGTAGATAAAACTTTCTAGAGTAACTCTCTGCCTCCCGAGTGACGAGCGAGCCAGTTCGACCTTGCTAGGGAAGGCTAAGGGCGCAATGCGGCTCAAACGACATTATGGCAAATGCATATGGCAGAGAAAAAGAAGGTGAACACCTGGCATTATTTAACTTGCACCTCGCATGACGCTCTACGCCTGGTAGAAGTGATAAGGAAAAAACGAAAATTCCGTCGGAGCTAGAAAGTTAAGCATATGGGAACTTACTCGCAGTTGCTGCGCACGTAGCTATATGTTCTATGGTGACGCCCACTCACAGGCTTTAGGCGAAGAAATCAAATAGGCTAGGTCGCTTGTGTTGCTCAAGAAACATCAAAGTGTAGTCCCCTCACTGTGTGGGTGGGAATCTGTACCACTGGTCAATACACGGGTTCTATAGTCCGATATTTGCAAAGCAACATGACTAGTGAGTGGTAAAGAGATGCAGGCACGCAGAGATGTCTTGTGCACCGAGCGCGCCTGATCGACAAACATCCGACGGCACCAAGAAACCTGAGTTACTGTGCTTCTTTCTGCCTCCGGATTTTCCAACCCTTCGACCTAGGCCCTAAACCCTGAACCCCAAAATCCTAATGCGCACATTCAACAGCCTGTTCAATAAACGAGGTAAAAAAATACAGGTGAGGTGGCACGAATCGGCAGCGCACAATTCCCACATACACTTTTGCACTACTGCGTCACAGACGCACTGGCTGAAGGCGCAAAGTCCGATGTCAACATCTTACCAGGCGGTGTGCAGAAAAGCAGGAAATGGCTGCAGCCACCATGCAGATCAGCATCCCTGTCACATCAGTCATTTGCCAGCCAAGCACATCGCATGATACATCAGAAGCCAACTAGAACAAAACATAAAATTACGCACAGCCCTTACCCAAATATAGCACAGAGCTCTGCATAACAGCGCATTGCCTGGAAGTGCAAAAGCCAACTGCACTAGTTTGGCAGTCGGAGTGCACACGCAATGGAATGCACAGAGTCAATATGTTGACAAAAGCCTCCTTGATACTTCTGGCGAGTGTATGGTGTGTTTACATTATGTCCTGGTTAAAGGGCGACAGAGCAACGGATTGCTGACCCGCACGCAAATACGTACACATACATTGCACGCATCTTGCGCGGGCGGATAAGTGCCACACAGAGAAGGAACACTGCATCACTGCACTGGCGTCGGCCACAACCACGTGTGTTCAAATATTGCTGAACGTGCGCCACATCAAAGTAGAACCCTAGCAACAACTAGACATGCAGGTCGGCAGGCACTCAAATGCGGTGTATCTCGCGCATATAAAGGGCTTCTCTGGCAGAATCCGCGTACTCTTTATATTGTCAAAGAATGCACATGCGTGTTGTTCCATCTGCAAAGCTGTCAATAACGATTTCAGGAGAATCGAGAATAGTTTACAGGCCATTGCTTTGATGGCTGAAATTGTAGTGCAAGTCGATTCGCCAGTTCGTATACAATCCAATACAGTGCACGCTCCATGATGACACTAAATTCCTGCCAGACAGTGCGTAAGCAACGGACGCTCGGTGGCCTGTGGTGAGCACAAAAAAAGAATGATTAGCCAGCGCTGATCCAACTCCCAACAAACGCACACACCGGTGACGAATCGCTGCCCCACATGCAAAAGAGACCAACACGAGCACTCTCGGTGGTCCACGGGTCACCAGCGGCAATACAGCACAACAAAAGCCCCACGATCATATTCACGCTGATATTGGTATACGCTGGTATACGCGGGTGCAAGCGTACAGTGGCAGATACCTGATGATGTAACAACTAATATCACAAAATCCCACGGACCGTTCATGATTCTGCTGTACGGCGGCGAAAAGCGTCGAAATAAGTATTATTTTCCCACAGTAATCCTGCAGTCTGATGCTTTGCCTTTTGAAACAGCGTTGATTTGAGAAGGCAGCCATTCACCCTCTCAAGGATAGATACCAACCCGTGACTACTCACAAATCGACGTGCCGCTAAGGAGGAGCAATGAGGGAGGCCTACAGGTATGACACGCTCTTGCAGCGTTGAAGCTACCGACAAGGTTGCTATCGCTTGAAGATTAAATACGTTGCCTATGCACAACATGAGTACACGCAAGGCGACGGTAGGCACTGGGAATGCTACGCTGCCCAAAGGCAAACCGAGCCACGCAAACACAGCTCTTTGCTTTCTTACAGGTAAATTAAAGAACCTCCCAGCGCACTCCAGTGACATGATCTTCTGGAATCGGAAAAAACTTGGCGCAAGTGCGCACGCACCAGGCCAGATATTTGCCACTGCAAGAGCAAAACTCCTGGTGGTGCCCTCCAGACTGGTGGAGATACGGGTGCACCACAAGCATGCAGCTATACCGATAGCTGTCAATAACAAAGCGCCCTATTTTGTGCCTATTTTATTCGGCAGAGGCGGAGCAGCTGCTGTGTTCGCAGGCGCCAGACAGCGTAGTTGGGCAGTCAAGCTGCAGAGCGACTTCAGGGACACAGACCAGGTTTAAAATTCGCAGTATGTCATGCGAATAAGAAATGCGAGGTGGCATTTGAATACCAGTTATTACGCGTAGATAATGGTGGAAGTAGCAACGTAGGCGGAGCCGCCCCACGCCGGCAGTGTCCCACCTGCAGAGCCTATGCCATCCAGAAGCACACCAGCAGCAGAATGCATGTTCACGCTACAGTTGCTCACAAATGCACCACTTACATCTTTTGCTCATTGCTCTTGGAAGTAATTTTGAATGCAAGCGTGCCAGGATCAATATTAAACGGTGCAATGAGGAAAACGCCAATTCAAAACTTTCTAGCGATGTGGCTACACATCACCAGAAATAGGCAGGAATGAGCTAGTCTACTGGCACTAATAGAATGGTCCAATCAGGGTAACATGACAGTGTAGCGAAAGCGGCTGACTCTCTGTAGGTGCAATTGTGTTTCGTGACAGCTTGGCATTCGATCTACAACTCGTAGATAAAACTTTCTAGAGTAACTCTCTGCCTCCCGAGTGACGAGCGAGCCAGTTCGACCTTGCTAGGGAAGGCTAAGGGCGCAATGCGGCTCAAACGACATTATGGCATGCGCAAGGCCACCCAGGCGACAGCAGCACAGCGCCCATCCTTCCATAATGCAGATTCAATACGCAGGACTCCATCACAAAGCTAAACAACCATTCACACGATACAGTCACTCGCCATAATGCATAGTGAATGCGGGAGTGACAGGCTATAGAACAAACACCGCGATGCTCGACATCTTACTACTCTGAATGCAGCTGCACTGTCCCGCCGGCTAGCACGGAGGGATCGTGCATCATGAATGACACACAATCCTGTGCTCCTACGTCAGTCGTTCCAGCGAAAGTATCGACACACTTTCTAGAAGCAGAAAAGCCAAGGTTGAAAACTTGCAAGTTGAGGCGAAGGCATCTTCAAGGCACGCCACGCCGATGCATGAACAATGCGTCCCTGCAACAAATCTAAGGGCCGTTTGATGCTTTACGGTGAACGCCAACGCAGATATATAGGCTGACAAGACAAGGTGTGCAGAGCCGTATTGCAAGTAGGGAGCTGTCAGGTTAGGATGTCCTAGCTGGGTAACCATAGGCCAGAGAAGGACACTGCATATCATGCATTGTGCAGGACTGCGCGGACACTGGCTACGGATATCCCTCCCTGGGCAATTAAAAGAAGTATAGACACACGTGTTATCCTTGTTATGCTGCTTTGGCTGTGTATTGCACCGACAGCGACTTACAGGCTGGGCGTGCACGACGGGGGATGGTGCTGATGGGTCGCCGAAGTGCGGGCCCTTCAAGAACAAACGCAGTCATCATACTGCATAAGCCTTATGGGACGTTTCTGCTACAGTTGGTCAAAATGGAACCGGAGGTGTAGCCTGTGTGAGCGTAGAGATGAGCCGTGTTGGGAGAAAACACGCAGCACAACAGAACAGCCTCAAACCGCCGTGAGATACTGAACTGAACATTGAACTTAGTCTGGTGCATTCTGAACAAGAACGAGGAGCAGGAATGATTACGTTGCGAAATCACTCGCAACGGTTTCGAGAATTGGCCACAAAAAGATGCACCTGTGAACAGAGGAATGTAGATAGCTAGAACCACAACAAAGCAGCCGCGCGTCCGGGGGTAGACGCAAATTCGCCTACGTGGCTGTGCTGTTAGCGTAAGAAGCCATACTCGCTGACGGCTCAAAACGCTTTCTTGACAGTTCAGCGTACTGCGAGCAAACATGCCAGTGACGCTCAGTATATTATAGCGAAAATGAATGCAGCAAGCTGCTGGCGTACAACAACAGGCATCTAAGATCCCTAGAAGGACGTTTTGCCTACTGCAGCTCATAAGCTGTGAGAAGGTGAACAGGCAGTTAGCTCTCTAATCATACAAGAGGCACATGTCGCCAGAAGGACTGCAGTAAGAAGGTGGCGTACTGCCTGGAAATGCAAGAGTTGCCCTTGGTATCTCACCCCTTAAGCTGTGGCCCCGCAGGCGCTTTATGGTAGACGCGTGTATCATGCGCCATGTTATACGTTGTGCTCCCAACTAAAAGTGATGTGTTACTCACCTTCAAAAGTGACAAAATGGGCATGCGCACCTTTACTTAGAGCACATGATACGCGATGCCGGGAAGCAAACTACATGAGCCTCTATAGCGCAAAAATACTCACCAAAGCAAAGGAAGCACGCAATAACCTGTATCGCGAAACGTTCTCCACAACCGGGGCCCTGCCAACGCGAAAAATAAAATCAAACATATATAACATACCATAGATGCACCAACGAATAACTCGAGTTTCCACAATGTGCTTCAGGTACGGCAAGCGGACAACAAGCTTCAAGCATCACGTTGACGGGCAATAATACATGGGGGAAAGTCGTTTGGCGGTGTGCCAGTTTCGCCCAACAGAAACAGCTTACACCCTGCAACGGCAGCGGCCAAGGCTCCAGGAATCATGAGGGTAAACGTACATCAACACAACTGATGTAGGGGTATGCGCTTTGCAGCCTATTTGGCGTACGTGGGCGAAGGTGCGGCAGACGTAAGATCGACATGCATGCGAGCTGTGCGTTGTGATGTCTCGAGAATGCTGCCTATGTTGGGTCGCCAGCAGCAAACTTTAAATGGCCAAATGCTAGTTATCCATGCAGAATTCGCATACATATCTGCGCAGAACTATCAAGCTGCAAGCGTTTAAGGCGACTACCCATAGTCCATAGAAAGAGATGCTGGCCATGAGATGGGCACTGCGTGCCTGGAGAGGAGTCGTACCAGGCGCCACATATGGTACAAAGTGAGGCTCAGCCAAACAAAGTAAAACCCCTAACGTCTTCTTCGACTGTACTCGAACTCCTCCGTTTCAAACGCGGGTGCATACACAATACTAGCCGACAACTACTGCGGGCCAAAGCCGCACCAACCTGGTTTTTGTGCAACGGCCACTCTTTTTCCTAGGCGCCTACAACATATCTAACGCAGGGAGGTGCACTGTCGCAGGGTCAGGAAACCACGCGCTCCACCAGGAAGCCATCAAACAGTTCCCCTGGATATGCAACGGAACCACTGGCTTCGTTCTGCAAACACCTCCCACGCACAAATCCGCGCAACCTCCACTCCCACACTTGGGCAAACCACCGCAACCAAACATATCCTGCCCTCCACGGTGCTTCTTCCCACCGATGCAACAACCATCACTCTCCTACGCATTAACCGTCCGTCAGTCTACCCGCCCTCCGCAAAGACACCAACTCACTGGCTCGCTCTGCAAACACCATCCATCACAATAAACAACCAAATGTGCATACATTCAGCAGTAATTAACGGCCACTCAAACCAAAGACCTCGATACTGCCTTC